>JBBPMZ010000069.1:0-30634 GCA_038090575.1 Tylopilus cf. pernanus | reverse complement strand
TTCTCACAAATTCCTGGTGTTAACTTTACAGACACATTTGCACCCACAGTCCACCTTGACTCCCTCCGGATTATCCTCCACATTGCTGCATCTTATGGCTGGTTCCACGGACAAGACAATGTAACTGGCACCTTCCTACATAGCCAGATAGACACAGAAGTCTATATGCACCAACCCGAAGGCTTTAAGGACAGCACAGCATGACTCACATGACTTCTTCGCGGCCTCTATGGAATCAAACAGGGCACTTGGCTGTGGAACAAGCATATGAAAAAGAAACTATTGGGTATAGGATTCACACAATGTCCCGCTGACCATGCCGTCTATGTCCATCACCTCGTGATTGGCATCGTCATCCTTGCAATTCATGTCGACAATATGTTGTCCGTCACCAGTTCACACGAGATGCTCACCCATGTACGCCAACAACTCCATGAGACATTTGAGATGAAAGAAGAAGACCCAGACTGGCTAATGGGCTTCCAACTCATTGACAACAGAAGTGAGCACACAGTATCAATCTCGCATGAACTATACATCACCTTGATCCTCAAACGATTCAGAATGCTCAAGGCTGTACCAGTCACCATGCCGATGGAAGCCAGAATCACGCTCTCAATCGCAGATGGCCCCACCACACGCGAAGACCATAACAGAATGAGAAACTACCCATATCATGAGCTCATCAGGAGCCTCACTTGGGTTTCCATGATCGCACAGCCTGACATCCTCTTCGCCGCCTCGTATCTAGTGTTTTAAAGTCCAGTCTAGGACTGTTCAAAAGACTGGCAACTGGACTGGACTGCAACTGGTTGCAACTGAACTGCAGTTGCCAGTTGCCCCAGTTGCTGACCAGTTGTAGTTGCAGTTGCCTGGTCTCATGGCTTGTCAGGCAACTGGTTGCAACTGGTTGCAACCGGTGCACAGCCACCCCCTATCTATACATGTTGTTCATGCTGTCAAAACAGATGATTGCTGATGGCCTCACAAAGCCACTTGCACATGAACCATTTGAGTGCCTGGTTGAAGCATTGGGGCTAGCGTCATTCTGAGGGGGTGTGTTGGACAATATGATAGATACAGTACGACGCGCAGACGCGATTAGTAATCACACAGCCACATTAGAATTTACACACTGTAAACACAACTCGTCCCTCAGTCTTCACCATACGAAACTGAGGGTAAGTCACATATTTACATAGCACTGTGCTACTATACTGACAAACTACAGGACTGACCATCCGTTTGTCTAGATACATAATACTAGTCTTCGCCATATGAAACTGAGGGACTGACTGTCCATTCATCTAGCTCCGGTCATATCCGCCCACTTTCAGTGAGATTGATGCCTGTCATGCAGCTTTCTTCCCAGGATAATGTTATGGTGTTATCAAACCCATTGGAGGACATTTTATGGATGATTCAAATCCCTTGTAGTATTTAAAAGTCTGGTGCAGTCTGGTATTTTGGCCTTCTGACCAGGCAAACAGACCAGGACTGATCCTAAGAGTCTCCTGAAGGCCTGGGACCACAACTGGACCAATTAGGACCAGTCCTAAATGGTCTTTTTATTGATTGCAACCAGTTGTGACCAGTTGCCACACAGACCGGTCCATAGCCCCTGACCTCGTGGGAGCCATGGTTCGCACAAATACTAAACATTATTCTACATACCCCTAGCTATAAATTACCTCTCTATACCATTAAAATCCAATCATGGCATCAATAGTTATGAGCATTTCCAGGTCAGATGTCATTTTAGGGGGTATGTGACTACATACCTACCCAGACTCACTTATATAAAATCATACACTGAGTATCATGCTTTCTAGTAGTGAGATGAATTATTCTACAGTGATATCTACATTTTATCTCTATAGTATGAGGGGGGGGGTAACCCCAAATTAACTGAGATAAAAATAATTTTTGAATGATGAATTTTTGACATAGAAAAGTGGATTTTGAGTGATATGTATATGGCTCAAATAATGTTAAAGAAATCAGGAAAATTCACCAAATATTACCCCAGATGGTACTATGGATAGGGGGTGGCTGTGCACCAGTTGCAACCAGTTGTGGTCCAGTCAAGTTGCTAGTCTTTTGAACAGTCCTAGACTGGACTTTAAAACACTAATCCCTTGTATTGAATGGTAAGTTTGCTATGGTTTCTCATGCTTTGTTCAGGCTAACTATACATCTTAGGGTACATGGTTGTGGATGTCATCTGAACTGGTCATGGCTGGTTCCTGCCAACCAGTTGTCCACAATGAACTCCATGATTTGAAGTCTTTCTTTTATGTTCTTATCGGGATTTGTGTGCTATATGATGAACTACTAAATTAAAGCCTGATGCAGAACTCAAGGGGTGTTTCGACAAACTATTTAACACAAGTGAGCCCAGCAATTTGAAAATGATCACTATCTAGTCACCTCTAACTTGGGTCCTGTGTCGTGAAGTTTATTTCACCTTATTTCAGGCCAATCATTCCACTCTTGGACAGTCTTTGAGAGCTTATCATTTTGCCTTTGAGAACTGACAATGATGGCAATTTCCACCACAAGACCTCCTTCTCCCATGACACGTAATCTAATACATTGTCATGGCACTCAGCAAGCTTCCTGATGACCACTAGGTCCTACATTCCCCTCTCACTGAACATGAATGCAAAGTCCCTCCACTAGTATCTGGTGATGATGAAGATAACACATCTCTGGATGATTTTGACTTGGATGAAGATGAGGTAGTGAGCATGAATTCATTGCTATACTGCTGTGTGTACTGGGAAGGGTCATTCAGGGTCATCTTGCCACTCATATGACCATTCAAAGTAATCCAGAGATATGTTGGAAGTAACCTATTTCATCAGCAGATGGTAATGACCCCATTGCAAAGCATCTTCAATCATCAGACCAGTGCCACCCTCCTCTGACCTACTTTCACCAAGGGATAATCCACCAGTGGAGTTTTGAGTAAACCCAAGGTATAATTTACCAGGTATTACTTTATCAGCATCCGCTCTTCTTCAGATCTTCCTGTTCTCACCTACTATTACTATACCCTATCTATTTTATGCCAATTTTACCAACACTTCATGTAGCTTGTATCTGTAAAACACTCTTTTGCAATCATTATAATGACTAATGCCACTATCAGTTAATGTAGCCCACACTTATAATCAAATACAGTTGCTGAAATTCTGTATGCTTGCTGACCCTTCAAGTAAGTAGGTTTTTTATTTTTATTTTTACCTTTCTGTTCAATTCCATTCTCTGCTCAGTAGCAGCTCAACTGAGGCACTCATCATATGCTGGGCAAGGTAATGGAGGACAGCTTCAACAGCTCCAAGCCCTTGAATCAATCCAAGTTGCCAAGTCTTTGCATTTGTCCATCTGGGGACTCAACATTGCTACACAGGGCCAAGATGTCAACCTGATGGTGCCAAGCTATGAGCCATCTAATTAGAAAAAAAAAAAAAGTGTTGGAGACCACTCTCGACGTAGTTAGTACTCAGATTACATAATTGCGTCGATGTAGTAGCATTGTGTGTCCATAGCTACCTTTTGCTCCGCTTTTCGCCACCGTCTCCGTGTGCTCAACCACCTGTGCTCTCTCAGGTTATGAGCCCTGGGTTGTAGACTCTGCATCTATCCACTCAGCCAACGAAGCAGCCACCCCCCCTCCTGGCCAGCTAGAGCCCTGAATCCAGCCAGTAGCAGACAGGCCAGCTAGAGCCTCGAATCCAGCTGGTAGCCGACAGTCATGTTGCAGGCTAGCTAGGGCCTCGAACCCAGCCAGTTTAGATAGGTCAGCTAGTACCTAGAAACCAGTCGGTAGTCTACCCCTCGTCAGGCCAGCTAGTGTCTTGAAACCAGCCCATACACCACTTGCTGTGCCATCACTGCACAGCCACGTGTGCTTGCCCGCATCCACCACTTCCCCTGCACCATGTCGTCCTCGAAGCTCACCTTCGAGAAACTTAATGACACGAACTATGCCAAATGGAGCATGCAGATGGAGGCCTTGCTAGAAGAGCAGGACCTCTGGGACGTCATATCTGGAACTGAACTAGCACCTATAACCGGCCCAAACTCCAAGACAGCGAAAGCATTTGTCCACAAGCAGCGACTTGCAAGGGCGAAGATCGTCCTCCACCTCTCTCCGTCACAACTCCCCCATGCCCGCATCGAGTCTGGCGACCCCAAGGAAATTTGGGACAACCTAGCCAGCATCCACCAGTCTTGCAGCTTTGGCTGAATTTTTTCCATGCTCCGTGAGCTATCCACCATGGAGAAAGCCCATGACCAGTCAATGCAAGCCTGGGTCGCATCTGTCCAAGACCTCGCGTTCCAACTAAAGGGTGCCGGTTTCGAGGTTCCTGAAACCATCACTATCGTTACCCTACTTCGTGGACTACCCGCTGAGTATTCTTCCCTCATCACGACCATTGGCACCACTCCCCTTGATGAACTCACCATCCCACTCATCGTCACACAAATGCTGAATGAAGAATCCCGCCAACGTCCTGTCCCCAACACTGCCACTGCCTTTGCCGCGAAACGGACACACCACCATGACAGGTGCAGGCCAAAACGGGAACCCGGGAAGAAGCCCCGATGCTTCAAATGCCAAGGATATGGCCATATCACAGCAGACTGCTCCACTGCAGACAATGAGACAGACCATGAGGCCATACCAGAGGTGAAGGCTGCAAACCTCGCTCACCACCACACCAACTCGGACTCCTCTCTTTTGTGCTATTAGTCACCTCCCCCACATTCACTTTAATCCCCCATTCTGTCCCTACTGTAGTTATCACGTCTCAAGTGTCGGGGTGTGTTGGAGACCACTCTCGACATAGTTAGTACTCAGATTACATAATTGCATCGATGTAGTAGCATCGCATGTCCGTAGCTACCTTTTGCTCCACTTTTTGCCACTGTCTCCGTGCACTCAACCACCCGCGCTCTCTCAAAAAGAGCCAAGCACTACCCTAGGCAGCATCTTCAGTTCCAATGGCACATCCTCAGGCAACATTCATGCTCATACAATCCAGCACCCAGTTTGGTTTCAGGATACTGGGACAGAGAATCACTGCAGCTAGTGAGCTAGATGGGGTCACACCAACTTATGTGAGAAACAGGTGAGTAGCTATATATTTTCATTGGTGATCTAGTCACATTGTATTGTCAGACTTCCATCACTTGGGTCATCTCAGGGATCGGTCCCATTGTTCTTCTCATTTTCTAGACCCCTTTCATGTGGAGGATCAATGAGATCTACCTTCTGTGCTCCATCTGAATGTGACCTTCATGTTGACATTAACTACAACAACCACAGCCACAATCTCTCTGCATGAGGACCTCTGACTTGTTCTAGGATGGTGGCCTGAATATTCAGATAATATTGCACAACTGGTGAGCTTTCATGAGTTCAATTTGCTGTTTCTTACATGTTCCAGCTCTGGGAAGACATTGGCAATTGGCATTCTGCACTCAAAAAGAGACATGTTTTCATTCGCAAGTGCTACAAGTGGGACCCACAGAATCAATGCTCAGCCAACTCCAATATTGCAAACATACTTATGTATCAATGGAGGTGCATACTTGAAAGATGGGAAGGATGAGAATATAGTAAGTACTGAGTCATGGAAGATAGTGTTTAAAAGTCCAGTTCAGTTCAGTTATGGATCTCTATTTTGCATAACCATGACCGAACTGGAGGTGTCCCTGATGTACCAGAACTAAACTGGAACCATCCATAACTGGTTAAGATCAGTTATGATCAGTTACAATGTGACTGGTTATGACTGGGTTTTTGAAAACTGGTTGCCATATGTGCATAACTGATTATCATGCTTAGGTATAGTAAGATCATATGTAGTATACACTCCTAGCTACCAGTAGATCCAGTCTTTAGACAAATCGACCAAGAGATTATTGAGATTGGAGCATTTTAAGATGGTATGTCTAAATCTGATCTATGTGAACACTAACACTGAGATCAATGACATGGGAATCAAGCTTAACTATATAGGGACATATTTTAGTATAGATCTAGGGCTATCTACTGATTCAATTTTCAGAAAGATTGACTGAGATTCAATTGAGATTGGACTGATTCCAGGTTAGATGTCAAATCTAGGGAAGAAAGTGAAAATTGAACATAGAAAATTAGAAAAAATCTGTAAAATCCTGAAAATATTTTGTGGATGTAGGTATTAATAGGGACTAATAGGGGCTAGAATTTGGTTCAGTTATGAACCAGTTATGACCAGTTATGATCAGTTCTGTGTACTTCCAAATTCTACATAACCATAACTGATCTAATCTAAAATTCCCATAACTGAACTGATCCATAACCAGTTATGGAGTAGTTATGTGACTGGACTTTTTAACACTAATGGAAGATATTGCACTAACATTGACTATATGAGGGACACAAACAATCTCGCACATCCTGTCTTGTCTGCTGTTACCATCAATTTCTTCTATACTGGCCCAATCTCCACAGGTAATCTTTTCCCAGAGGTTTTCTCACAAGAGGTTCCACACTCTATGGTAGCCCTTGTTGCGACCATAGTATGTTGTCATACCCATATGGCATAAGCTACTAATGTGTTGCTAGATCAAGGTTATTGGATGAGATTGTCGCCAAAGGGAAAGACATTATCTTCAAGTGTGATATCTATGCAGATGTTTATGTTGATATACTGGGTCTCATGTCAAAGTATGACACATCCCCTGTTGGGAAAGACATTACCTTCAAGTGTGATATCTATACAGATGTTTATGTTGATATACTGGGTCTCATGTCAAAGTATGACACATCCCCTGAGGCCAAGATGAGAGCTCCATGTGCATTGTGCCAAGATCGGAAGGTGAGTATTTCAAGTCAGCATCCATCTGATTCTGCTGATGATTTCATTATAATGCTAGAAATGGTAATGCAATGGGAACAACAACTGGATTCAACATTGATCTCAATTAAGCTGGAAAGTAAGTGAAGATATATAAGTGAAGTAAACTGATGGTTTATTGTAATAATATTAGGAACAAGAATGATGGATTAGTTTGAGATTGATCTTGTCTATGTCTAGTATTTCCCCTGTATCTTGATTCTTATATGGACTGCAATCTATTTTTGTTTGCCTGTAGTACACTGGCATCCTAGAAGTGACTATGATAGACTGTGGAAATCTGTCCTATACATGATAAAGATGATTTGGTTGATATTTGACATATATAGTCAGACTGGGACATATTGTCATTGTCTGCACTACAGACAGAGCTGGACAGTTAGGTACCTTGTTGGAAGCAGCTGGGTGAACTAGAGCTCTGGCCAGTACTGGCCATGGTGGGTTAGTTTGCTAATGTTGTAGTTTAGATCTTCCAGATTGTTTACAGAGAGACAGTCAGCAATTGGCTTATGCCCTTTGCAGTTTGACTTTGAGATACTTATAGCCTTTGGTATACCTGCTTTGGTCATCAGGATTATTGCTCCCTTATTCTACTGTTTAGAGTTCAAGGAGCTGATAACATCTTTGTTCTTAACATAGGCCTAAGCCACCTTACTATTCCTGAACAAGAAGTATGTCCTACCCTGTCTTCTAATCAGGTGAGACCACAAACTCCCCCTCCAGAACATCTCTCATCTTGAGAAGATTCATCTTCTGGTCCCTCTAGACTGAGACCCTCCTTTGGTTTGCCTAAAGTATCAAGGAACCTTTGAACTCTGTTTACCACTTTACCTGACAGAGAAGAACTTATTGTGAACAAGAATTGACCTTGTGGTATCTCTAATTGCTATATTAATCAATACCTTATGTATCTCCTCTGGAGTAAGAGAACCTTATCACTATCCTTGTCCTATCTGTAATGGTCATTTGAAGAATGGACAAACCTGCTATGGTACTGGTCCGGATTCCTCTCACTTGCATCATTAAGTTGATCAAAGGAACTTGACCTTCACCCATTTTAGGAATATCTTTTGAGGAATTTAACCTAGATCTAGACACTTATCTGGCCATCCTTTCTATCCTTCTAATATACCTGCTTTTGAGTGAGAACAGAAAAGGAGACAACATTGACAACAAGTAGTTGACACCACCAATTGATTTATTTCAAGATCTCTCACTTCCCTTCATTCTAATTCTAACTCTACCCTGGTTGAGCCTGCTCCCAGTTCATCCCTTGTCATCCCAGATCCAGATTCCTCTTGATTATTCCATCATGCAGAGTCTAGCAGTCAAGATAATTGATATCCAACAACTCTGGAACTCCAATCTAGATTTACCCCAGAGAGGTTATTGTGAATTGGAGAACTCATCAATTTGGAAATTCAAAACACAAGAGTTGAAGATGATGGCAATGGAACATCAACAGTTGTTCACCTATCAGAACTTCAACTATCTAGAAACCAAGCTAAGGACAGCAACATTCCACTTCCCTTGTCCTCTTCCTCATCCTCTTCCTGATCAACCAGGAGATGTTTATGAGTTCTGTGGTAGAGAAGTACCTTTTTACCATGCTAATCCAGATTGTCCACCTTATCAGTCTGGAGTAATCCAGCTAAACCACATAGTCCAGCCTTTCAGGCTTTAGACTTGAAAGACCTTGATAATAGCATCCTATCCTGCAGACTCATGTACCCTGATAAGACTCCATTCTCAGTATACTCAGGTGCTGGATGGGCTTTCCTATCTTCATCTTATAATGAGACCCCCACTTCCCTAGTTCATTATCACAGTTTTGAAGTTCTTCATTATAACTTCTTCCCTCCAATATTCATTCCTGAGCATCTCTCCACAGACAACTTCCACTGCAATGATCCCAATGATTGTTTCATCACCTCTATAATCAACTGCCCTACTTGAGTTGACAGAGAGAACTACCCCTGTCAAGTGATGATCCAGAATCTCTCCACTTCTTCAATCTGATCATACAACAAAGTATATGGTTGAGGATGCCACAAAAAATACAATTGCGAAGTTCAGACTCCTCATCTTAAGAGGATCCAGAAAATATTAAAGAAAGATACTGAGCAACAACAAGAATGGATATATCAAATCCTCTTGTACTCAGACTTATCAAGGACATGAGCTGGAAGAAGAGCTCAGAGATGCATAACCATACTATATCTTGAATGCACTGCATAAATATAGATGAATTTTATTCTGTTGTTTCTTGGAGTATAAAAGGGATCTTGATTGAACCTGAATAGATGAGCATCTTTTATGGAATCTGATCAAAGCTAATCACTTGATCCAACAGAAATGGCCAAGATATTCTCCAAGACTGATTTTTTCAAAGCTGAGGACAGTATCCTTCAAGAGCCAAATCCCCAAGCTTACTAGTCAAGCAGACTACCATGAATGGGCTGCTTGTATCCATGATCTCCTCGTCTCAATGAACCTTGACCCTATAATTGATGACAAAACTGCTGCTTCTTACTTAAACTCTATCAATGTCAATCCAGCCAATCTGGATGACTGGAAGTACATGGATAACAAGGCCCTATCTTATATGACATTTACATTGGTCTTTCAACTGCCTAGGGAAGCACCTTCAAGTTCTACCTGGTGCAGCAATACCACAAAGATATCTGGAAAGGATGTCATCTTCTATGTCACAAAATCTCGTGATTATTGGAAGAAAAATTCTGACAAATATTCTTCTCAAGGAATTGCAGATCAGATCTCAATTATTACATAGATTTTAAGAAAAAGAATTTGTCTTACTTCTGCACAGAAAGATATCAATGACTTTCTGACCCTCTTTGATGAGCTTGATAAAGCTGGAAGAGACCTTATAGAAAGGATGAAAGCTCTGCTCCTCTTACTCGCTACACCAAAGGTCCTAAGTTAAATCACTTTGTTCAACTCTTTGTCAAATGAAGAATGTTGATGACTTTACCATCAATCTTGTAATCTCCTGCATTATCACTGAGAACATATTAAACCCTAGTGAAACCCTAGGTCATCATCAAATTCATAAAACCCAAGTTGAGAAACCTCCTCATAATTCATCCACAAATTGCACTACAGTGATTCAGAATGGACCCCTACATAGAAATCAGTAGAGACCACAGCAGAACAACACTCAAGCTGGTTCTTCTAATCATCCTTCAAGCAGAAATCCCCAGATGAACTGCAAGAAGAGATTTATATGTATTGAATATGTGAGACAAGGTTTCAAGAAGAGACATAAAGGGAAGGGCAAGGCTAATGAAGCCATAGCCAATGCAGTGGTTACTCATCACCCCAATCACACCATAGATTATCAAGAAAATGATTTCCATATCCCCCTCTCCTTATATCTCACATCAGATGTTTTGACAATGGTCACTGAAATAGACAAGTTCCACTTTGACTCTGATCAGGCAGAATATGGTTGGGGAAACAATCCTGATCTGGAGATTATATCATCAACTTCTTCTACCAAGAAGAGACTCAAGCTACACAAAATTGTAATTCAAGTTGGAGGATTATCCATGGGACTTGCATTGCCTAGCACTTCTGTCAGAGCTTTTACTTTTCAATACTCCCATAGATCATATTTTGATGACTTTTATCCTATTTCATTTGACAGCCTAGAGAATCAACTACATGACTACTAGAGACTACTCTCACTATCTTATCTGTTGAGCATGTATCAAATCAAATCCCCTTTCTGGCTTGTATACTATTGGATCATCTAAGCTCCAAACTGCTGATCATTGGATGATTGATGGTGGTTGTACTAATCATATCAGTGACACCCTATCTAGACAATTTCTCTCATCTAGAGAAAGAAACTCACACTGCTTCAGTAGTGAATAGTTCCATGGTCACCATGTATGGTCCTGGAAAGGCCTTATGGTCAAGAACCCCTCATCCTTAATCAAGTTTGATATGCTCCCATGACTGCTCATTGATTATTATTAATACCCACTCTTGCTGCACAGGGCTTCTGAAGTGAAACAATTAATGAAAAAACAAGTATCTGGAACACCAAAAATGTTCAGGTAATACAGGCCTCTGCTTTATTTCCTGACAACAACCTTCACTGGTTTCGGTCATCTCTGATCAAACCTGATGTTATTTTTTCCAGTGATCAAGAATGATTCTACTCTTTAGTACCAATACATGGATCATCCTTCTGATAATGTGTTAAGACATCTTAGTGCTCATACCACTGGTTCATCCATGGTCACTGTTTCTTCCAAATGAGCTACTTACAAAGGGTGTGCTCTTGGTAAGATGCCTAATTGCTCCTACCCTCTCTCTAAGAAACATGCTGCTTGCACTTTGGACCTCCTCCACACTGATCTAATGGGATCTTTTGATATGGAATCATACACTCCCAAACATTATGTGCTTACTCTGATTGACAACTACTCTGGCTTTGCTCTTCTTGCCTTTTTGTGAGAGAAATCTAACACCTGTTGCTTTCTTCAGGACATGATATGTATGATGGAGAACCTGTCTGGTTCTACTGTCACCTCTATATGTTCTAATGAAGGTGGGGAGTTTATCATGATGGGATGAAATGTTCAAATGTTCTTTGCATCCAGAGGGATCTCTCATCAGACCTCTGTTCCCCACACTCTACAGCAGAATGGACATGCTGAGAGATTCAATTGTACCATCTCCAAAAAAGCAGGGGCAATTTGCCATCATGTCTGCCTACCAAATGTGTTCTGGCAAGACACAATGGAGACCTCACTCCACATTTATAATAGGCAGCCTATCCATCATCTCAATGTGCTGCTCTGTTATGTATAAGGCACAAGCAAAGTGGCAGAGCTTTGTCTTTGGCAGAGCAGAGTCCAGTGGCACACATCTCTTTCTCTTGTCCCACCCACTCCTTTATAGCATCATTGACTGTAGCTATGCTTCTCATTCCTTTTTATTTCTGCCTTTCTTATCATCTTCTCCCTAGCAGGATCTCTGATTGTAGCTACACTTTACCTCTTCTTTCTTTTTGTTCTCATCTTGTTCTTCTGTTCTGGTTTTGTAGCTTGAGCTTCACTCTAGTATGCTCCTTCTGAGTCCATCCACTCCCTTTGCATTCTATTGCTTCTTTTTCCTTTCCTCCTCCTTTTATCTATCAGTTGTACTTTCTCCATGGCCCTAGTTGACCCCAATCTTGAGGCCATGCCTAATACAGAGGCCATGAATTTGCAGCCATTCACCAAGGTCTACACAATGGTCTCTAGAAAACTAATGACCAGGTAGTTGCATGGCTTATCACAGCTTGAGAAGCTGAGCGTGATACCAGAGCCCAAGCCTGGAATGCCCAGTGAGAAGCTAAAGTCAGGGCCACTAAGGACCTTGAGTGAGAGCACCATTTCATTCAAGAGGAGCTTGCTGCAGCAGAGAAAGCAGAGTGTGTCTGCATTGAAGCAGAGAAGAAAAAACCTAAGATACCCACTATCATCCCAGACACCTCCATCTCTGACTCCCTCAACCTCCCTCCCTTGCATTATGCCCTTTAAAAACTATTCATCTTTGACTACATCAAGCTATGGTACTTGATCTCAATAGGATGTGCAGATGTAGCCAAATACCACAGTAAATCACAAGCAGATGACACTTCAGCATAATCAAAGTTGATGATCACCTCACTGTTCAATCCATCACCTTAGTATGAACCTTCAAAAATGTTATTCCCAATAGTGACTTCTCCTTTTCAGATTTTATTCATGCTCATAATAGTTTTCCCAATTATGCCAAGAAAGCTAACTAGCTGAATGACAACTTCTTAGTAACTATTAGATGTCCTCTTAGTTCATATGGTGAAATATGCAAACTTGCAAAATAACATGTACACCACAAAGATTTCACCTTCTGCAAGTTGCTATGACCTAGATTAAATAGTAGGCATTCCTCAAAACATTGGTGCACACTTCAATGAGAATTGTTTGACAGCATTAGTAAATGCTAACCTAGTGTTCTCAATATAACAGTACATATCACAACATACTCTAACTCTACCTGACATGGCCATGAAACACTCCTGTGAGATTCCTTCCCCCCCTCTTTCTTATACACACTACTTGTGATCTCAAAAAATGTCAGCTAATAAGTTTACTACTACCAGTCCCTTGCTACTACTATTCACACTAGTCTCATACAATAGAAGAGTTTCCATAGACTCACCAACCAACCTCTTTGATCATATCTGTTGTCTGAGCCTTAGTACCATTCTTCCATACCCAATCTTCTTCTCAAAACATCTCTTCCTCTGGCTCCAGTTCATCTATCATCCCACAGATGGTCAAGAGATTATATATTGTATCATTCAAGTTCCACTTAACCACACCCTCACCCATCTATCTAAACATCTCCATTACATCTTCAATCTTACCACAAATGCTAAGTTTATTGAGCCATATACTATATATAGCCTGCAGCAGCTATCTCACTATTGATCAAATGCCTTGTTATTGATCACAGGAGAGCAAGTTATTCAGAATCTATAGATCAAATTGGTCACATCTTTTGAGATTCAATGAGCAATCAAGATGGACATATGTCAGCAGAACAGATCAAGGAGCCTAAGGTGCTGATGAGTCAAGATCAATAATATGTGACCCTTATTACTATCCTGAAAACAACTTGGAAAAGAGCTTCCAGTTCAAAGACAATGAAGGTGACAAGTGAAGATGAGAAGCCAAAGAGGACTTCTATCCAAAGTCTGGCCAAATGGCAGAGTGATTTTGAGCAAGGCATACAAATCAGTGCATTTAAGGGGTTTCTAACAGCTGAAGAAGAAAGAGAATTGCAGTACACAAGAATCTCAATGAAGAGAAAGATGAGCTCTTATCTCCATTCACTAAAGCTTTTGATCTGGTCATGCAATTGCTAATCAAACCATCATTGAACAAGGTGATGCATCAATTATGAACAAAAACATGTCTTAAAGTTGATGAATGAAGGTATGAAAAAAGTTAGTTATTTGATGAAGAAGATAAGCTTGTAAACAATGATTAATTTCAACATATAGTGAATCTAGGCAAATGGCCATCTGTATTTGTAATCTCTACATTCCTCATCCAATCTTGCTGGCTTCTAGTTAGAAAGTGAGACTAACATTTGGTCTCAGAGAGTCTGTACAACAAGGCAGTCACTTCAGATCCAGTTTCCAAAATACCACACCAAGGTATAACTACAAAAAGTAGTGGGTATTCTAAGAGAACCATTGTTGTAGCATACAGAAATCAACTAGTTCTTAGACTTTGGTATACAAGGAAGTGTCAGAGCAACTAGCTGAGCAAGATTATGAATAGTAGTAGTGAGATGAAGGAGTCTGTCTGGGTCTTGGCCACCTTTATATCTCTCTCCCTGTATTCCAAGTCCATCTTAACATCACCATCAACACATTCCACCCTACTATAAAATCTCTCTTCTGACCTCTTTTCCTCTACCAATTTATATTCTTGTTTTACTTTTTTTCTTTTCAAATCTCTATTGCTTTTTATCACATGTATATACTTACTACATCCTATCTCATCATCCAATTCCAAAAACAACTTTATTGTTCTTTCTTGTTGACTGTAATCCCTTCATCTACCCTTTGTCTGAACACATCCTAAATTTGGGCTGTTCTGCTGATCATGAAAATAAATGTTGCTGTGAGTTTTCCCGCAAGTTATAGATGCTACTGCTGTTCTCTGTGCTTGATTCAGCCACAGCCCTCACTGTCTCATTCTACAAGTCTGCCTCCCACAGCATGTCACCCAAACAGTTCAAAGTCCCCTATTGGGTTTATGGTGGATACATCTTCTGAAATTCCCTTCATTTATCTGCAAATACAGGACAATTGCGAGTCTCTCTGGAAGGCCATTATGAGTCACAGATTATCCTCTGGCAGTTCCTAGGGTTTTGAGGTGGCTGATCTTGAACTCTACCTTTTCTGGTGGTTCCAGCCTCATAAACCATTTCTGTGACTGCCAGTGGGTCCTGTCCATGGGAACTCAGCTATCCAAAGATACTGCTCCCTCAACAATTTTCTTCCCAACTGGCATGGACAAGTTATCCATTGACATCATCGTTGTCACCATTGTTGTCGATTCAGGTATGTATCCATTTGGTGTCAAATTTGCTGGTCTATCTGATGGCAAGCTTGATCCTAGCGACCACAGGTAGTACTGACCCTTCAATGTGGTCTATTCAAGACAGGTTCTAAGGCCTTTTCAGTCCGCATTCGAGGATGAGTTTTGTTGGTGACCTCAAAAAAGCCATAAAGTAAGAAATACTGGGTGGCGTGGGCGATGTTGACTCTGGTGCCATAGAATTTTACAAGATCAACTGTTGAAGACAGGACTTTCCATCCACCATCTGCCAACTCACCATCTCTGATCTTGGATTGCCTTTGCAGGATGAAAGATTGTTTGATGTTTTTCCTGTGCTCCCTTGTGATGATAGGGTTCACATCCTCGTTATCCTGCCATGTATGTGTTTAATATTATGAGCACTGCCCTTTCTCACAGAATCACAGAGACCCTTCAGTGCTCAATCCTTGCAAAGAAACATATAGGCACAATCACTGTCCCAAGAGCTATGATGTTCAGCGAGCTTCAAGTTACAAGCCTGACTTCTGGATTACTCCAGTGGGTGTGGTGGATGTGCAATATTGGGTTTGGAGCTCAACACCTGAAATATGCTCTGTCATCCAAGTTCCACTAATGACTTCTGTCAATGACCTTAAACATGCCCTCAAATGAGTAGTTCAGTCCTGAAAGAGACTCCTCTTGACATGCTGGCTGTGTTCAAAATCCCAGTGGACACTGACAGAAATGAACTTGGAGAACTTCTAAATGCTACATCTGCATTCCAGATGGGCTTGGCTTGTAAACATCCTGTGTCGAGCCAGTACCTGCAGGATGTCTTTGGTGATGTTCCTCTTTTTCAGCCACTACGAATTGTTGTAGAGATTGGTCATCAAAGTAAGCACAGCTGATGAAGTTGGCTTTGTAGTACTCACACAGGTTGATAGAGACACGGACAAACGTCCCAGTAAGAAGCTCTGTGCCAACAGATGATGAAACAATTCTACAGCAAGCACCACAGAAAATTCTTGGAAAATACATCTGCACCATCTGTGGCACCAAAACCATTTAATTTTTGAATACAACAGGGTGACTCATGGGCAGCAATGTATGTACTGCGAACACCCTCATGCTTATTATGACATTGTCCTTACAATGCTGCTCCATCCTACCTTTGATTGATTTCTCCATGACTGCAACACTGTTGTTCCAGCGTTCAAGGACAACCTTTTTGCTGAATGCCTTGCAGACATTACTGCACGATTCTACGAAAACGAAGTTAGTCAAGTTAAGGCAATTGATGAGGCGTTTCAAATGTACAAGTTGCACTTCATCACTATACAACTACCTTCTAAGTACACAACAGACAAAGGCATGTCAGTCAATGGCCATCACTATGTGATACTGGAGTACAAGAACGAGATGAGTGGTACATCATCAGAACCATACCATCAAGCTCTACATAACTACTTGGAGTGGACAAGACAAACAGCCCAGACTTTTTGGATGTCTCCTCTACCGTACCTCCTTGTGATCATTCTAGGTTGGTTTTGCACAATTCAACGCCTTTATCATCATCTGAGTGCTTCCCTTGCAGGACCATTCATTGCATTCACTGGTGTCACATGGAACCAGTGTCCAACAGCACAGATGCTGGGATTTGACATGAAATGCTGATCTATGGGGGTTGGGAACAAGTGAGGATGATCTACATAGGAGAACTGGGAGGTGGATCACTGGCAGATTCGCCTGTCCTGAAATTATAGTCTTTATCAACTACCTGCAAAAGTTAATGAACATGGGGAGGTAGCAATGCAACCCAATTATCATTGTAACAGTTTCTAGAAAGACTGATGGGAGTACAGCTCCGTCATTAAACTTAGAAGAATGGGGCCAGGAGTGGAGAAGCCCCCTGGCCTTCTTGCAGGTCCCAATGGGGATAGAGATGACTTTTTAAGCAATAGTGTCTGCCTGCCACATCAAGGCTGCAAGTCTTTGCTGTGCTATCTGAATAAACTCAAGGGTGTTTGCTAGTACATTGAACCCCCATTCTCTGACTTGTCAGAACTGACTCTTTGAGTGCCAATGTACTCTACAAGAGAAACATGTCTACACAGCTTAGGGTCATCAACCATAGCACTGAGTCATGTCTTGAGGAGCTTACTGAGAGTCAGGACCATACTTTGGCAACAATTTTTGCACTTACCCATGTCTTTCTAGATCCACGTGAGGATTTCTGTACTCTTACATCATTATTCTCCTTAGCCTTGGCTGCATCTACCATTGGTACTATTATGGTTTGCCTATAGTGCAACTTAATATATACAAGATGTGATTTGAAAGCATCAGCAATGATGTGGAGTCAATAGTACTGTTGCAGGACTTTTGTCTCTATTTAAAATACCAAGAGTGGTTATTCACTTTATTGAGGAAGTCTTCAGTGAAGATCATCATGTTTCATTAAATGGTGAGTTACGACTGCACACACAATCTACCATAAAATTTGTAGGTGTGATCTTGACTGCATGTGGCCTCCCTTATTCTTTGATTGAGTAGAAGGGGTGGTTAGCCTTGCAGCCTGCACCCTAAAGTGGAGCAGCATGTTGTTTTGGTATAGCTGGACAAAGGATGGGAGGACTTTTCCAGTTTCAGCATCAACCACTAAGGGGCTGAGTTGAGTCTTGAACTTGAATACTATCTCCATTGGATGGCCCTGTTGGTGTCCTTGGGGCAGGAGGTTGGGATGGTTGGGACTGAGTACACTTCACCCTTGTGAGGGCCATCCTTGACAGTTCACTGCTACTTAGGGGGATGATGAGCAAGGTGTTTAAGGATGTAGATGGGCACAGCTAGGGGAATGAACCGAGTGCAAAAAGTGCCCTGGGAGAAGGTGTGAAAGGCATGTCTGATCTCTGACAGTCAAATGCTGCAGGAAAAGAATGAGGAGCAGGAGTGGTGAGGCTTTTAAGATTTCCCATAGGGGGATGGTGGTGGTACAGGTTTAAGAGGTATCCTTCTTCCTTAGTATCCTTCTTCCTTTGTGCTTTATTCCCCATTGCTGCTGCAAGTCTTCAGTAAATACTTCCATGAATAGCATTCATGAAACTGGAACAACTTTAGACTAGGGTAAAATCTGTGTCTTCTAAAGTATCCAGCATGACCTTCCATTCTGAGCAGTCTGCTAGCATTGAAGACATCTATCATGTGCATAATACATTCAAATTGCACTTTCTGGAATGACATGCTGATTAGTAATCTCTAGACTACTCAAAAGGTAAATATACTTGTATTGACTCACTTCTAATTAGTCACTAATGACATCAAAGGAAATTCTCAAACTAAAGTGAGAGAAATGCAATGCTAAGGATGCTGCCTCCACTGGGGGTCTGCGTTGAACTGGAGAATTTATGTTTGATAATCATACATATAAGTAATTCAGTACATGTTCTTCAGAATCTGCCTTTACCTTGCTCTTGTAGTTTAGGGTTGTGGTGGATGCTACTATTCAGTGTTCTGTATGCAGTTTTTAATTACAATCAAACCCTTTGTCCCCACTAAAAGCTCCAATATTCTGGGTTACCTGGGCCTGTGAAGTCTACATACAAGTACACCTAACATACTTAGATCAAATTATCAGTCTGAATGGCTTTGTCAAAGGGATGAAAAGTTACAAAACCCAGGATTTATCAAGACCAGTAAGTATCTGGTCCTCACTGTCTCTACTTCACTAATATCATCAAGCTCACTTATACCATGGATTCAAGGTCCTTACATACATGTCATCTCCATTGCTCATTGCCATGTTTGCTACATGTCTCCTTCATCTACTAGGTGGCCTCTCTCACAACTATTCCAATTACCTCTTGGTTGTTGTATGTATAGTAGTCATCTCAGTTCTGGCAAAGGTGCTGGCAATACTACACAGAAGATAGATGGACACAGACACATGAAAGATAAGATTCCTGACTTGCAGATGATTGGCCCAGCAACATATGCACTGCTATGCAGGTATTTCATATCAACCCAGAACTCTAGGAATACATATGCTATGTATGCTATTTTTCGTTGCATGGCCCATTTCCTGAAGGGGGATGATGATCTTACAATGGAGTCCTAGAGTCATGCACCAACAAGAGAACCCTGTCAAGTGCATCCTATGGTTAATTGCTTCTTCAGTCTTGCCTCAAGAGTAGCCCCCCAAAGCCAGCTTGTTGCTACTGGTACTAATCTTTCTTATCTTAGATTGCATGTTCCATGTCATGGCCTGACATTGTGAAACATCTATGCAGGAATTTGGGACCCATATCTACGGTGATATGTGTTATCTGGGATGAAGGAGTTTTCAGAGAGTTTAAGGGCCCTGATGGGTGTTCATTTTTTGAGATGGCCAATCTGAATACAGAAATCCATCTATACTTCAGCCTCTTCATTGACTAATTCAATCCCTTTGGAAACAAGTATAATGGAAAGCAAGCAGCCTTTGGTACAATATATATGATCTGTCATAATCTCTCCATTCACCTCTGCTACTACATCAAAAACATTTACATTGCTGGAATCATCCCTGGACTGAAGGAGCCCTCTGAGGACAATCTGAATCATATCCTCCATCCTCTTGTTGATGAACTCCTTCAAGCATGGTCACCAGGATTCCGACTGGATCAGATCACTGCACATATCCTTGGATATTTGGATATTTGGTTCTATTGTGCAGTTATTCCACTTGTGTGTGACCTACCTGCTGCTTGTAAAACTGTTGGCTTCAGTGGGCTTGGTTCAAGCACAGGGAAATTTTGCTCTCTCTATTTGCTAGACTGATTACAAGCCAGTGACACAAATGTTCCTTCATGGAAATGACATATATGGGCAGAACACATGAGCATTGCGAAGATGTAGAGAGATGCACTGACAGAAAGTATTCAAGCTCAAATCTACCAAAAATTTAGTATCAGATAGTCAGAGCTTCTTCAGCTACCATACTGGAACCCAACATGTTTCAGTATCATTGATGCAATGCACAATTTTTTGTTGGTGATCTCTAGCATCATTGTCATGGTGTATTTGACTTGGATGCATGATCTATATCAATAGCCAATTCAAAGACTCAACTGCACATACTAGCAGAACAGCAAGAAGAATTCACTCATAGTATTGAGGCAATCAGGACTGGTTCCATGAACCATCTCACTCGTCTGAGGAAAGGTTATATCATTTCACTTTCATGTGGTAATAATGTTGTTTCTCCATTGGCCATCAACATGAACCCACTTAACAGATTAACAAAGAGGAACCAGGTGGCTGGAAAAAAAGAGTATGCTTTAGCTCTGATCAAGTGGGTATGTATTATTTCTCTCTTTTGATGTGATGTTCTGCCTAATCCACTTCTAGTACAAAAATAATCTGGGTGCTGAGATACGATGCTCAAAACCATTCCCATGACCTGTGGTTACATTCTCCTGGTGCCCCTTCATATCATACAATGTCAAACAATGTTGTCCAGCTGAATGCCGCTGTCCTTGGTGTTGAACAACTCAAGTGAAGTGTTTCCAAGTTCAAGGACAAAACCAAAAAGCAAGTTCAGCTTCTCTACCAAGAAAACACACCTTAAGGTTAAATAAAAAGACTTTCTCAAGTGCCTTTCCCAAATCGAATCATGGCTTGGGATTGTGTATGTTAATGATAAGGATCCTGATATCACTGCACAAGGTGGCATATCCAATACTATGAACACTGGCCCAGGAGCAGTGGATGTAACCATGGATGAAGGAGTGAGAGAGGTTGAGAATGTTAATAAGAATAAGTCAAAAGCAAGTGATAATGCCCTGAAATCAAAAGTATTCAAGGTGAGTCACATCTGATCAACTTTTCCTAGCCTGGTAGACAACTAGGATTGACATACCTTTGCCAAGGACTTGATGGCTAAAAGCTTCAAAGAACTCATGGGCATGCAAAAACTTGAAGCAAGCCACCTTCCAGGTTATCCAAAGGGTATCAGGGAGGATACACATGGCCAAAAGACACTGCAACAGAAAAGCTGTTGCTTTGCTTTGATTGGTGAGTTGGCAAGCATGATGATCCCATTAATACAATAGCACTCAAAAAGGTTATTGAACACATACAAGTAATGGGAAATCAGATGTCTGTGATTAACAAGATGACTCTTGCACAGATCTTCCTGGAGAGGTTGAGAAGACAGTGAGGACAAAGTACATGCAGATGGCCAGAGAATTTTGCAAAGCTGACAAAAAGCATAAAAAGGTTAAAGATGATGACCTTGAGTCCAAGTGGTGGAGATAGTTGATGTGATGATCAATTGTGTGCACATATGAATTCATGTGTTCAATTGGTGAGAACTCAGAGTCTGTAGCTTGTTTGAGAATTGATTCACCAGCATTGTACTTGTAAAAAAAACTCGAAGCTCAGAAACATAAGTGACTATCAACTGATTGTCTACTGCAGTAGAAGGATGCAAAATATGATACTGCCTTTATCTTAAATGCAATGTCAGATGATGAAGATGATCTGAATCAGGTCACAGGTCAACCAAACATATATGTGATGAAAGAGCCTGAGTGGCACCATCTGCAAGTCAGTATCAGGTGTCTTTAGCATCATAAGACTTACAACAATAAAAGCTCCAAACTCTTCAGTGCTATTGATACACTGAAAGATCCTCCTCATCCTGACCAAGCAAGATTAGCCAAGACATGAATCCATTCAGTGGAAAAGAAGTTGGGGTCTCCACTCTTAGCATGTTCATTGGCTACAAGAGTTCAAACATGGATGATCAAGCCAGAGCTCCAGAGAAGAACCCTGATTAGTTGACAACTAGTAGAGCTATGACAAGTGGTGAGGCATGAGGAGAGGAAGTGCCAAAAGAACTAGATAAAGATTACAAAGGAAAGAGTAACCCTGAAGAGGACATTCAAAAGTGACTCATTTTCTAGCGAAAAATTGCAGAGAATGAGAGTTTGAAATATATTGTGGAGACTGCATGTAGCAAGATCAATGAGTTTCTTGGAGAACAGGAGACAGCTGATGATCTGTTCAACTAAGAGGAATATAAAATCTGTGTTTACTTAGCGTTATCTTTGACTTCTAGGCCTGTGTGGTCACATGAAGCAACAATCCAGAGTGATTCCATACAGTCATGTATGAGGTTGGAACATATTGAATCACAGCTTCTCCCTTTCCAACTAGATCATCTCTGACAAAATGGTACTTCTGTTGGATGTGTTTGATCTGAGCTTGGAATTGTGGATCATAAGATAAAAATGATTGCAGCTTGATTGTTGCAATGAAGTGTGGTTATCTTCTTTTGAGAATATCCTCCATGAATATATTGTTTCTATCATACTGCAGGTCCATGTCTGAGATGGCTTTGACATACTAGAGTATTCATTTAGCAGCTTCCCAATGACAAGCTTTTGAAGCAGCACTAAAACAGCTTAGTGTTCCAAGCATAAGATACATCAGGGACCAAATAACAGTTAGATAGGACACCTGGTTTCTATTTATGGCTGTTTCAAGAATAGTGGTATTATTCTTAGGGTCTGTTGTAGAGATTGCAGTGCCATGTGTCATTGGGGTCCAGACAGGTGTGGAGTTTGATATTCTGGTGCATTCTAAGACTATTTGGGCATATTGAGATTGTGAGAGAGAGATGGTTTGGAGTTTTCTATCTCTTCATATTTTAATTCCAAGGATGTATTTTGCTTGGCCCAAGTCTTTCATTTTGAATAAAGAGGCAAGCATTTCCTTTATGGTATTTATGTAGCTCTTGAAGCTGGCACTGAGGAGGAAGTCATCAATATATATGACAAGGAAGAAAACCTGTCCAGACTTTCAAAGAACATATAGGCATATCTTAGTATCTAGTTCACTGAATTTCTTGTCCAAGATTCTGTTCTAGATTTGACCACCTTGTTTTAGACCATAAAGTGAGCATTTGAGTCTCCAGCAGTAGCCAGGTTGGATGGAACACCTTCTGGAGGTAGGAGATAGAGTTCTTCCTCTAGTTCATCATTTAGATAGGCAGTGGAGATGTCCATCTGATCTAACTCCAGGTCATATTTTGCAGTAAGGGAAATGATGATCCACACAAAGTCAAGGTCAGCTACTGGAGCAAACACTTCCTGGTAGTCTATCCCTTCTTTTTGTGTGAAACCTCTTGCTACAATTTGGGCCTTGTAATGATCTTGCCATCTTGGTCACATTTGATTTAGAAGACAGGCTTAGAGGTAATTGGAGCTACTCCTTCCAGAATCAGAACAGTTTCATAGACATGGTTAGAGTTTAGACTTAGGAGTTCATCTTCAATTACAGAGTACCACATGTCCTTATTGGGTTGGAAATAAACATCTTTGATTATGTCAGAAAGTGATTCTCCAAATTCAGAGCTGGCGGTTCCAGCAAAAATATGATGGTGAAGCTGGTCCTGGATACTAGAGAATGCCCCTAGTATATCCAGTTTTTCTGGGTAGTGTTCTGGACCTTCCAGGTAGTATTCTAGATTTTCCAGTTCCATTCCTTCCAGTAGTTTCTAGTATACTGTTTTTTGTTGGGCCTCCTCATCCAGTGTTTGTTGGTAGTCTTTGTTTCAATCAGTCACCTTTTTGTTCTGGTTGCTCTGTCATACTCTAGCAACTATTTCTATAGGTGGACATGCTGGAGATAGTGGCTGGGTCTCTGCTACAGCTAAAGGTATGGCTTCAGCAATGGGGTTTGAGAGTTTTTCAAGATGTAGTTGATTAAGATGTTTTGCTAGGTCATCAATTTGTCTTTCAGCATTAGATGCGAGAGGAGCCCACTGCTTCCAGCATGTGTGTTTTGGAGGGTGACTCATCCTCTTCTCTACATTCTGGCTGATATAAATAGTTTTGAGTGAGTCCCTCCTACTGGTCCTCAGCAGGGTTTTTCCATGGAGTAGAGTGACTGGAGTCAGCTTTAGAGATTGTTGCAGACTCATTGAAGTTTATATGGCAGCTGGAGATGATGGTTTGATGTTTCAGATCAAGCAGTTTGCCTGCTATTCATATGTGTATTCTAGCATGATGCACTTCTATCCATGTGATTGGAATTTACTCCCCTGCTGTTTCTTAACTAGTGCATATGTTAAGTATTTAAAGGGTTAGAATAGTATTGCATTCACTTTTCAGTTGAAGAGCACTTGATACCCTTAGGGATATTTCCTTTGATTGCAAAGAACAGACTATATCACACTGGGGATTATGACATTTTTTCAATGTCTATAGTGTATTGAAAATGGGAATAAAATGTAAAATTTTAGTTGATTTTAATTTCCTATTTTTCATTCCCAAAAATTTTAAATGGTGTTGTCAATGAAATGTTCATTGAAATTTGCACTTTTGTGCAACATGTTACAGTTATGAAAATGAGATAGAAAATCATATATTCAAGAGGACAATAAATATAACACAAAATTATTATTATTATTAATGGCTTTTCCAGCACCAGACACACAAAATTTTGTTGTTCAAAAAATGATAGATAAAATATATAATTTTGCAAGTTCTTTTCCGTGGCCAAGAAACTTAAAATTTTAAAATTACTTTTTACCCTTCCAAAAATATATTATTTTCGAATCAAGAAAAGTAATTGTGCACTCGTTGGCTGCTCAGCAGGCACTCAGCAGGCACTCAGCAGGCACTTAGTACCAGATTCATTGCATTAAAATTTACATAGCGGACGTGGTATAATATTTACAGGTTATCCAAGAGCCATTTCTCAGCTGTCTCCCTCACAGACATCACAACCTTTTTCGTGGCCTTGTGGTATTTGAGTCTGTTGTGCCAATCTGCAGCAGAATGGTAAGGAGGGGGACTTATACCACAGTAATTTAGGATTTCTTCAAGGTGCTTCTGAAACCAAGCTTTGTCGTCTGCAGACCAATATCCAACATACAATCCACTTGCTTCCCACATAGACTGCTTAGGCCACCATAAAACGTCAGACATTTGTTTGCCCTGAGAAGGATCTCGTTGACCTGAAAAATAGTTAGTGTGACATTAGAGTGGGATAAAGTCGACTTACCAGTAGAGATCTTGTATACGCCACATATTACCTGTTTGTCGTTCAGGTCCAGGTCGCCATCCCAAAAATAATTCTCTTCTATCTTGTTGGCCGCACCATATTTAAATACACCTTCAGAGGATCCACTGCATACAAGCGCATCCATGCGGTCGTCGAGAGAATCACGCGCCAGACGTGCAATGATGCTACCCCTCATGAACACAGCTCTCCCATAAGTCCGCTGAAGTAACTGGTCCCTCCTATCCAGGTAGGAAATATAATTGGATGAGAGGGGTCGATAATTGAAACGGACAAAGCTAAGACCTATAGGAAGCTCAGCAGAGGATGCGATCGGTGTTGGCGGAGTGTTTGAGATGAGCCGAGTGCTAAAAGGAATACCTCTCAATGCAGGCTACACAGCAATGTCTAGGAGGTCTGGACCGAACTGAGCTCGGATGATCTGCAAGACCGCCATGGGATCCTCAAGAGAGATAACAAACTGACAAGTTGTTGGCTGACGAGAGTGGACGAGGTAGAGTACAGTGGAGGAGTTATCTTCACCCAGTGCAATCCAGGCTCCTCACTGGAGTTCCACAGTTATACAGCCAGATCTGTATTGGTTTGCCAGGCTATCATCCAATATGTCAGACAGATCAGAACTGAAGGGTTGACGATTGATAAGCAGTTCCAGAAATGCTGCTGCAGCATCGCAAAGGCCTGTCGACAGGATGGAGGGGGCTTGACCTTCACAGACTTTCATCACAAGCTCAGTAATGGTACCGGGAGGAGGGGTGAAGCGTGTCAAAGGAGAATACACGAATCCATATCACTTTTGTAGGAGATCATCTAAGGTGGGAAACACTGAGGACTCTGACTGAGGAATGTCGCCACCAAGAAAGTCTGCACTCTGATGCAACGATGGATTGAGCTGCGGTGCACAGTAGGTCTGCACAGGTATATTTTGACCATTTTGATCGTCATCGAAGTCAAAGTTGTCTTCTGGAGGAGCAGTAGGATCAAATTTAGTACATATGTCCCATTCATCCGTGAAGGGATCATAGCGCTTCTGATGGCCCAGATATACACTCCAGATTTGGCTTGCTGTTGTGTGACCTATATTGGTATGAAGCCGGAAACCGTCGACCAGCTCCCATCGAAAGACTGTTGCCCCTCTCCTCCCCGGTATATAGCCATGGAGAGCATGGCTCACGCGCTAACTTCTCCACTGGGGTCTCGTGTGCTTCCTTTCTCTTGTTATAAGATTCCATGCGAGCAAAGAAGTCCACCCAAGTTTCACCTTTTCTCTGGCGGGATCCGTGAGGAGGGTCAGATAAAGGGCACTGAGGAGCAGATGTGTTGCTGGCAGCTAGGGTGATAGCACGCGCAATGTCCTCGTCGCTTGGGTAACAGCTATTCTTGACCCATTGGCTAGTGGTGAATTCTGGCAGATTCCTGAAGGACTGCTTCCCTTGTTTGTCACAGCGGCCCCAGATGATATAGATGGGAAGATGGGCTTGGACCATGCGTTCTACACAGATGACACAGTCCCCATCAAATAGGTTCACTGTGGTACTGACCCTTGGATTCGTGGATGAGAAAGTTCTGACTGGAGAGTCCCTGAGCATCTCTACCATTACAGGAGAAAACCCTTTATCCAACAGAACCTGGACCCAATGTGGATCAGGCCGATCGATCCTTTTCTGCTCATGGCCCACAACATCATGGTGATAAGGTGCTGGAAACAATATAGCGCATGAGCAGCAGTACCACGAGCGGCTTTCTCTGTGCTATATATGGCCGCTATCCCTTGGGACGCGTTTAGAAGTGCCCTCTCCCATCTATTCTTCTCTTCGATGTCCTCCAGACTTAGCAAATCTGTCTGCAACTTGTCTGGATGAAACCTGATTTGAAAGGTCTTCAAATAACTAGCAAACGTATCGTGGTCCATGGAATATCGTAATGTTCCTAAAAACCATTCGACTTCTTCTGTCGTCACAGCTTCAGGCTGGAATATATAAGGTTTTTTGAAGACTGGCCAAGGAGCAACAGCTGGATATATGATCCCACCGATAGATCGATTGCCGAGCCATGTTACCAGCTCCTCAAACCAAATGTGGTCATGGGCCACTTCTCGAGGAGGTATTGCGACTCAATCCTTTCCTTTTCTGCCTCCCACGTCTTGATCTTCATCCTTTGTTCTATATCTTGCACGTCCTCTACTTGTATCACATTGCTGTGAGTAAGCTCTGGCTCTCTGCCCGTGATTTCTCCATTCCAAGGGATCTCAGCACTTAACATGTTCACCGGATTTACCTTCGGCGGGAACCTCTCACAGACCCTCTGCACCTTTTGCTCCTGCCTTTCTTTGGCATTCCATGCCAATCTTCAACGCACAGTATCAGATGAAGTATTGTGGACCCGCTTGGTGCCATAGCTAGAATGGTGCAGTTTACTTCCTATATGGCCCCTGTCTGGCTCCGTACCAGGAGATGCTGTCCTTTCAGGTGACTTTTGACAATGCATTACAATTGTTCCCTGTTCACCTGCTCATTTTTTCCCCTGCGCTCTGGTATTTCTGCCAGGCTTGCCCTCTGCAGAGTTAGGACAGACAAGCGGGTGGCATTCCTCGGAAGTTTGACCTTTACGTGTTGTTGGGTTATCTTCGGACGGGTCGTCATCCACTTCCATGCTTTGCTCTCTGGGCTATACATATTTGTCAGTCAGTGTCTACAGGTTTGAGGCTAAGATACCATTGATGTGCTCTCGCTGACTCTGGGTTTACATAGCATGTATATGCCGGATCGAGCTTGTATATGTCCTATTGATCTCTGGTGCAATAAACGAGCTCCCTGCTCTCGTTTAGTCATAACCACTTTAGTGGTCTCGGGAACAGGAATACCTACCTGCATATTTTTATTACTCGAGGCCAGGTGCCTTCATCTTTTATGCCCAGTGCTTGGCCAGCATTTGAAACAAACTTCCACATAGTAGAGCCATTAGGTTGCATCTCAACCACGATGCGCTGAGAAGTAACTTCTTCAATGGTTGGGTTGTCATGAGCCGAGGCTGTGAGCGGATCATAAGGGATGAAAACCAGCTTTGAGCTGGGATCTCGCAAGATTTGGTGGGGCTGTCCTGGGTCCAGACGTTCAGGAATACAGCCATCAATAGTGGGTATATGAGGGGAATACATGGATATATAGTTTGCATCTATAGAGCATGTTTGAATACACCATTCACAATTGTGACCCCAGATAATGGAGTGTACAGTAATTGCCTGCCTAGCAACCCACCTAGTAACATCACCAACAATAAATGCCTGCCTAACAATGCCTTCTATTAATCCTATAATTGAGATTACGCATTAACCTTGTAACCTTATTGAGAGGGAGAGCTTACCCAAAATAAAGTCAGAACAACAACGTGGCCTGGGGTAAAATTCCATTGCACGTAATGTGACAGAATCCAGCCCAATTCTACTTGTTCCAAGGTATCACTGGTAGTATCTGAATAAACTCTGGCAGGAAAGTGAGGATAGTGACGGAAGGGGTCGATAGTATCATCTAGGGCAATGACCTGATGCTGAACTGCAAAAGATATCTTGCCACCAATTTCAAATATGTACTTAATAGAGCCTGGCACCACTGGGAGACTGTCATCACCATCAGCATGGTAAACAATGAGACTATTTCCAACATGCGTAGAGTTCCTTGCAAACACTACTCCATTCACAGAATGATGTGCATGAAGTACAACACTGCACTTGGAGATTAATGTATACAGATTAGTAGGGGCTGAATAGAGGTGACCATGTCGCAACATTTCATTGGAATCTTCGTGTTCCAAGTCACCTGGGGGAGTAAATGCCTTGCGAAAGAGTGCTTGGCATTCTTTGATTGCAGGAGGACATTCATCATGGGCCAGCCAAGCCTTCAGCTGAGCAGCTTGAACATAGGAATTGAGAATTGTGGATTCCAACTGGCCTGCATGAATTAATGTTATTTCATTAAGTACTTGCAAACAAGCAGTCATTTACCAAATTTATTATTTGTTGGTAGACATTGCAGCTGCCCAATCAGATGCTCAAATGGGAATAGTGTTTTAAAGTCCAGTTGGCAACTGGTCAGGCAACTGGCAACCAGACCGGACTGGTGATCGGTTGCAACCAGACTGCAGTTGCAGTTGCCTGGAATTATTTATCTGACCAGTTGCAGTTGTCTAGATTTCTGAAAATTCAAAAGACCGGTCACAACTGGTCGCAATCGGTCTTTTTGGTAGCCCCTATGTAGCCCATATGTTCCCCCTATCCATGTACACTTCCCATAATTGTTTCAGAATTTTACATATTTTATTTGAATTTATACAGATCAATCCATTTTGGTACCCCCCTAATCCAACATATGACCCGGTTTCAATCATAACTTCCAATCATGTGGTCCGATCCCTACACATCATAGGAGTGAATTGTAGCTAATAGTGCGTAGAATAATGTATCGCACTAGTGGAAATCATGAATCCCACTGTATGAATTGTTATAGCCAGATTCGGGTCAGCATGTAGTCATATGCCCTCCTGACTCAACACCTGACCCGGATTTGGCTATAACATCTGATCCTGTGCTCCGCTCCTCACGCTCTATAGGAACAATATGTAGCCAGGAGTATGTAGAATATATTATCTCACTATGGGAAATCATGAGACTCACTGTGTGAACCGATATAGCCAAATCCGGGTCATATGCCCCCTGAACAGACATACACCCTGAAATACATCATATCTCTTGATCGTGTGGTCCGATCCTTATGATCTATAGGAGCTATTTGTAGCTACGAATGTAATCTACATTATCCATCTATAGATCGAAGCCTGGAAACCAGTTGCAGACCAGTCCCGGACCGGTTTTGGTCAAGACTGGTTGCAACTGGTTGCAACTGGTCAAAAAGATTGGTAGGACCGGTCCTGATCGGTCTCGGTTGCGGTCTGGGGCTGGATCCAGGACCTTGCTAGGACCGGTTTCGGTCCGGTTGCATGCTCTGGGGGTCAAAAAACTGGACCAGACCGGACTTTTAAACACTAAATGGGAAGCACCACCATGAGTGTACTGGGCCAAAGGAAAGGAGAAATTGATGGATATAGATGGCCATATGACCATTTGGATGATAGGCAGCAGAGGGATGCACAGTCTTCAATCTTGACAGCCACATAGCCATATAAAATCAGTATGTGGAGGCACGCTCCTTGGTGATCGATCTGGCGCATGCAATATGAACAGCAGAGACGAGGGCCATTGTGTGGTCCAAGGCTTCACGTAGCTGGAGTGCAATGACGCCCGACCTGTGAGATGTACCATCTCCTCACAGGCACACAAGCACAAGCGGGAGATATACTGTGATCATTGTGCGCCATTTATCTGCTTTCAAGCTACCTGCCCCGGGTGATCCAAATGAAACAACCAAACCTTAACAGGCTTAAGTTATTTGCTGAAGGACAGTGAAAGCGAGTCAAGGGCACTAGAGGTTTGGGAAAACTCCAGAGAGGACAAGACTGGGTCCTTCTGGGAGCTGGGAGGGT
>JBBPMZ010000068.1:0-30773 GCA_038090575.1 Tylopilus cf. pernanus | reverse complement strand
TAGTCTGGTTCGCATGGATGAAGTCAAATAGGGGCTAATTATGCGAACAAAGTATTAGGCTTATAGCAAGCCTAAATGGCAATGGAAAAATATGGGAAAATAGCTATAAAATAGAGTGATTAGGATAATATTATTGAGAGAGTACCAATGGTTAGATTATGGTGGTGGTCAGCAAGATGTCAGCAAGGTGTCAGCAAGGAAGTCAGCAAAGTGGTCAGCAAGGTTTAGAGTGATTGTAACACTCATTACAAACAATTGATAAAAATGATTCATGTGACTTTGTTAAAGGGGATCTGAAAAATGTAAGCAAGCACATACTCATCATCGCAAAGATAGTAACTATCCAATCATATCTGTTTGTCTACTAACTTTGATTCATTCTAACAAAAAAACATATCTTCCTGTCTTTCAAAAGTTTGAGATGTCAGTGTTGACACAAGGGTTGATGGCAACATCTTCCAGGCTATGCAAAAGTCAGATGCAGTGAAGATGTCATGTGAAATGGCTGGGTGGCAGCAAACAGATGATGTAACAGTGGTCAAGGTAGAGGATGTAAGAGACAAGGGTGCAGGTGCAGAGGGTGAGCAGGGGAAGAGAAAGACACTACTAATTACTAATAGCTACACTACCTGCTGATTGTATCATCTTCTCAGCAGGTTTTAGTCTCAGAGAACAAGTCAAATAACAATGATAGCAGTAACAGCAGTCTCAAAAAGAGTCCCTCAAGTAGATCAAGAAAGCCCATCTCAATGATGATGGCTCATCTCCTTGGTAAGCATCCAGGTGACATTATATATGAAATGCCATGCACATGGTGTGGAGAGGTTTATTAGAGCTCTATGCTTTCCAGCAGGTGTGGTGGGAAACCAAAGACAAAAGATGAGGAAATGTCATATACTGTTTCTCCCAGCTCCTGACTTACTCCGACATCTCCGCACAACTCCTAGATTCTCCGCACAACTCCATGATCTCCACCTACTCCGATGTTACTCCGATGTTTTCTCCTTTTGTACTAGTTCTGATTTGTAAGTACTCTGATACCTGTGTTCGCTTAGGAGCACAGCTCCGGCATTCGTACATATCCGATTCCCTCTGGTTACTTGTTCTCCGTCTTACTCAGTCTTACTCAGCCTTACATAGCTTTACTAATCCAGTGTCTTTCTCTGAGTATATAAATCGTAGTTACTTACCTGTAACCTCAGCTTGATTATCAACTTAGACGACTCTATGATTCCTTCCTAATCTTGTCGCTCTTTACTCCGAACTCCTCTGACTCCGAACTCCATCTCCAAAATATTAGGACACGACACTAGCAAGGGGGCAGCACATAAGCTGAACCCGATGTCCTTATCCCGACCTCCAGAGCTCCAAAGCCCCTATTTATCGGAGTTTGCACAGGAGGTCAGCACGGTCTTAACAGGAAAAGAAGGTGATGGCAAAGGAATCAGATGCATATGATAGTGTTCTTGTTCATTCTGCTTGCACTGATAATTTACTCAGTTCCATGTAAGACATATATGTCCTCATATCACCATATGAGCCTGATGCAAGATTGTCTAATGTAGGACCTGAAGTACTGAGGTCAAAATCAAAACCAGGGGTCAAGACTTCAGAGCTAGTCATATTTGAAATTGAGGACAATGAAGAGGGAGAAGCAGTGCCTAGAAAGAGGCAGAAGATAGACATGGTAATGATTGCAATGGCATGGCTGGCAGTGGGCATGTCATATTGTACTTGTATTGACATGGCGAAAGGTACTTGGCCTTGTTGTCAGCCTAAATATCAACTCTACTCAGATGCATTTCAAGATACTCAAATGGAATGTGTTGTCATTCGAGACATAAGTCAGGAATAGGGCTGCTACCTTTAAGACATAGATCAAGGATACAGCCATAATTGTGACATCACAGGAGGCAGAGTTAGAGAAGGTAAAAGAGTTCCTTGCATCCCTTTAGTATAGTTGTCTTCATCCTGTAATCTGCATATCATATAATAGTCTGTGTCTGAGTCCTGTCTATCAGTGTGATCCCTAAGTATAAATGAATAGAAGCCATCAATAACATGAAGCAAGAGCAATAGAAATGAGATAAATGATATGAGTGCAAGGTTCTGCTCAGCCTGTCTTCTTTGTGCAACTCCTATACAGATTCCTGATATGGCAACTGGACTTGTCTTTGATGTGCTCAGATTTGATATTGTGTGTATCTGGACTAAAACAAAGGAAGAGAGGCTACTCTGTGATTTTATTGCAGCATTTTTATTACAAGAGCAACACAAAGTGTCATGCAAGAATAACAGCTCTAACTATGGTGCATCACTATTGTATCACTCCACATTGGGAATGAGAATCATCAGTAGAAGTACCTCACTGGCAGATGTCACCTCACTCTCAGAATATTAAATTCATCAACAAGTAAGAGACAGCCACTTTTGAATACTATGTACATACCTTATTGTCTTTTTTCAGCCAGCTTTGCCAACTCTGGATCCTCTGACTACTCCTTGCTCTTGCTACCCTTCAGTGACCTCCTTCATTTTCTTTCCTTCTTTGTGAGTAGGTTACTGTTGTTGTCTAGATGCTCAGACTTTCATGAAGGATAGTTGGTCGTCGCAAGTTTGTCCAGCTTCCAGCCACCTTGAGTGCACTTAAAAAGCAGGTGAATATCCTTGACATGTGTGTGAAAATCGTTACATCCTTTGGCACTCAATTCCCCATGAAGATGGGGCAAGCTTGTCAAGACCAAGTTGCCTCCATCCACTTCATAAACAAATTTTTACTATGGTGAGCTTTTCCTGGAACAAAGGCCTTCCATCCTTCTCTTCAAGATATGGCACTACACCACATTGGATTAGTTGTACCTTGGGAGTATCTAGCCACTTGTCATAATCACCAAGAGTCCAAAATTTGATACCCAGGTGGGTCTCTTGACTTGGGCACCATTGGATTCAACAGTGTAGGATCAATCATGCTGCCCTGATGATTAAGAACCTCACTGGAAAATTGATGTTAGCCTCCAAATCACAATGAAAAACCTATTGAAGGGTATCACTGCATTCAATAGCAACCCTAGTCACCTCAAGTTTCAATTGTCTAATCTGCTCCTCTGCAATATGTAGCTCACGCATATAGTCCATTGGAAAGGGCATATTGTACCTAGGATACAAAAGAAGGAAAGATTCAAAGGGTTAATTTGTGTACCATAGAGAATGATTACATCATTGAGGGGAAAAGTGTGCTCCCCCCAGGACGTGGCTTTATTGATAGTGGGTGGTGGTGAGGTATCCAGAGATGATGGTGTTGGTGAAGGAGAGGGGATTCAGGTTCGCATAATTGTCATGAAGGCCATGATGATGGAGGAAGCAAGAGTCGCTGCTCTGAGAACTTGGGGAAAGAGCTCATTTAAGCTGATGTAACCAACCCCTGACCAGGACCTTCAAATCATAGTAGTATCATTGCTCCACAACTACAATGCCAGCATATACAAATGTCATTGAAATTGCCGTTCCCTTGAAGCATTCCAAAGACATGTATTATTTCTCATATTATGTAGAGTTTCCTGGGCCCTTGGTAAGTTTCATTTGCAAGGCTGGATTACAAGTTATTCTTATTCAAGTTGCATCTGATCAATCGCAATGTATAGACTATCTGAGTAAAATCCTCCAAGTCTCTGGATGATTTCCCAACTGCCAATGCAACTCAGGACATTATGGGAGCAGGCCCTAGTATTCCCGAGTTTGTACACTTCATGAATAGCACCAACAAGTGTGCACATACTGTTGAATGTAAAAACATTCTATCATACTATCTAACCTCAATTTTCAAAAGATTCAATAGTAGATGGCAGCATAACTGAGCCTGAGACAGATGTTGAAACCCCTCCAGCCCTCAGCAAGTCTGTCAACAAGGGCAACTTGAAGTTTGTTGACAAGGGCAAGTCCATCGACAAGGTACATGTTCAATACAGTACACTAATAAATCTATCAATTTAGATTCAATTACATCGGCATGTAGGAGAATAGCATCAGTGTCAGTAACCATGCTGGCAGCTATTACAAGTATGAACAAGCTACTGTGAAGCATGCTCTGAGCAGAAACAGTTGTATTTTTTTTCAATCCAATGATTGTATAATATGCACTAGTGTATAATAGTCTCTATGACAAGATGAATTTCTATCATCATACTATTCAGACAATGTTTGAATGGCTGGTACTACTCCATAATATTGTCACCATCATCTTCAACTTCGTCCTCAATGGTTGGAACAAATGAACCTAGCTCTAGCCTGTCCACACAGAAGAATGTTCTACCATCTTCACATGGAATCATTGCAACAATGGATAGGATGTTGCAAACTTTAACAACTAGTATAGCTTCTGTGAGGTTACTAATCACCAGAGTTTTCCCGGTATCAAGCAGCTTAAACTTGACATTATTAGCATGCACTAAGTGAAGCAACGGTGATTTTGCATGAAACATACCTTCACCATCCGAGAAACACAAATGTATTGTGTGGATCTTTTCACACCAAGCAGAGTGAGCAACCTGTCCATTGGGAAGAGCAAGTCATGCTCAATGCCGAATCTTTGGAGTTGGTCCAGCTGGATGATCAAGGTAATTTATATTGCTGTAACCATGCCATGACTTGGATCAATGGGGGAACTTGTCACACTTGTCAAATCTTTGGAGTTGGTCCAGCTGGATGATCAAGGTAATTTAGTATTGCTGTAACCATGCCATGACTTGGATCAATGGGGAACTTGTCACACTTGTGCATATTATATATACATCACCAATGTCAAGCTTGAGTGTATTCAGCTGTGACAAAGGGCCATCCAACTTAGGGATGCAGCAAGTAGAGCATTTTTACATGCATGTTGAAGTTTTTGGAAGAATTGACTAGGTAGTTTGAATGCAGTCAGATTTGCTGTTTGAGATTGCCAATAGTCTGTTCAATTGTCCATTGAGCTATACAGATCACTGGTCTCTTTCAAAAGGTTTTGGGTCCAAGGTGAAGGACTTGATGTACACACAGGTAAATGAAATGGAGATGATCATTCCAGTGCTGGTAATATCGCTCTTCAAACTCCTGTTCCCATGATGCCAAGAGAATACACGCTTCGAGGGCTTCTTCATCTGTGAGTTGGTGTTTGCATACTTGTTAAAAACCACTGACAAGCTTGCAGAGATTTGACCAATAGGGCTCAGGAAGCAGACCATAGAGAAGACCAGGAGTGAGACCGAAGAAATATAGGGCCAGAATTTAATTGACTGCTATCAAGTAAGGGATCCTGAAGACATAGCAAGGCTGGATAGTAGTGTGATTGTGAATCTTTGTGTCTCCCTTTGACTCCACAGTATAACTGACACCCATTCTTGCCACAATGTCCAACAAGACCATCTCAGTGTACTAATCTGGGTCCATCAGCAGTTGTGAGAAGAAAATAGATGTTAGATTGAATGATCTCCTGATGCAATGAGTCCCAAATAGTAAGACCTTCATGTTGTAAAGCAGAGAGGTGGTGCAGGCCGACAACCATGAAGAAATCAATGATTTTGGGTTTCTTGGGGCCCGGGATGAAACCACCAGGTATTACAGATGTTTTGCAGTAGTGTTTGTCAGGTGATAGGTTGAGAATCACCCAGATGTAAAGCCAGCAATCAGAACCCTTTATCTTCATATAGCTGTGCACCATCGAGGGAGGCCATATGGCAATGTCATTCTTACCTATATTGCCGGCAAGGGAAGCACCCAGACAATCCCAGCCAGTAGCTACATCGTCAATCAATGCAATCTTCTCCTTTTCTTCATACTCATCCAGTACCTGTTGGATGCGCATGTGGAGATAACGCATGTCATGAGCATGCTCATGATTTTGATACAGCATCTGTAGCTGTGGTCCAAGTGGGAGGGTAATAAATGTTTTTGCGGGCACTTTGACACGACCATTTGTTGCCTCCAGTTTTGCCTAATCTCAATACAACTTCTCACATAGAAGACACTCATTAAGGTCAGAATATGGTCCAGTGAAACCAAGACATGAATTGGGGCACATGTCATGTTCAAGAAACTTGATCTCTGTGTACAACTTGATAAGGTTCTCAACCATGTGGAATTTGAGGCAACTTTCAACTCTGTCTGCATGAGGAAAGTTATGTTTTGTAGAATGGATAATCTGTTTATATGCATTCTGGCTGACATGCTCCAATGCAAGGTATGACATAATACTATGCTTGATACCAGGATTGTCAAGTTGAATAGGAGCACAAGGAGGATCATGCAGTCTCTGGAGCATCTGAGGAGTTGCCTTTGTGATGGGATCATCAAATAAAGCATCTCAAAGGACATTAATAAAGGCCATATTGTCACGAAGTTATGGAAGGACTGCAATCTGAGAAAGTTCATTGAGGTCAAGAGTAGGAGGTTGTCATTGATCATATATGATGTGTCGAACATGAGTCCATTGACCCTGTGATTGTGCCAGTGGTCCCATCAGGGGGTCCTGAGGAACTGGCAGTGATAGTGATTGATTAATAGGAGACACTGGCAGACTTGGAGGCAAAGGTGAGTGAGTTGGGTGACTCAGAGACATGGAGGTGAAGAGGAGTCATCTAAGAAATTCAGAGGATGTGGGGGTGAATGAAAATGATCTTGTGATTGCTCAAAGTTGAGATTAGGAGAGAGAATCCTTTCAGGACTTGAAGGAGCAACAGCCTTCTGTTTCCCTTTAGCTACTTTCCTTTTGCCAACCTAGGACAGATAATCAGGGACCTCTTGAGCTCTCTTTACCAATACACACTACATCTCAATGCGATGGTGGGGCAGAGAGACAGGACCAGTGCTAGAACTGGGTTGCTCCACATCACTGTGCTCAGCAATCTCTTAATCTCTTGATTGTAAGATTTTGCAAGTGACTGAAGTGACAAAGGTTTGCAAACAAGCATCTTCTGACACTCTTCCTCACTGGCAGCTTCTGTGAGATAACAATAGAAAGTCACTTTTAAGAAGATCTGAGGAATTCCTTCATAGTGCTTCTGGCAGACACAAATACAATTCCTGCCCAAGTTGGTTGGTGCTGGATTCATCCTGCCAGTGGGAAGGAAAGATTGGGTAACAAAAGGCGAGATCAGTACTGTGCAAATAATGGTAGCAGATGTACATCAATAATTGGTCTGACTTAGTACTATGGGTATGAATAGACTAAATGTGTGTGCATGTGCTCCAATCATGCCAGCATGAACAGAATGTATTGCACTCTTGCTGATATAGCTCTGGTATATGCGATTTACTCAATACATTATGTGATACATGCCATTCATGCTATCAAGAGCAATGTTAATACATGGATATAGCATAGATCTAATAAAATCCAATATCCAGTGATATGGGAACATCCGATCCCAGCCCTTGCCATACACAGCTATATCCCCTAATACCCAGTTTTCACTAGGGTTGACGTCAGCAGCACTTGCATTACAGTGAATAATAACACAGCAGTTACTGCATACTTATCATCCTTCCTGCACCCATTGATCAAACTGCTTATGCAGGTTGGGGCCATGATAGACATGATGAAGGACTTTATTTAACATCTTGACCATTGCTTGAAAGGAAGACCGGTATTCTTTGTCTAAAAACTGAGGAATCATCTTCAGTGTTGGAGCCCTGTTCTTTGTGAACCCATTGAGGATACAGTTGAGCTGCAGTGTAGTGCCAATTATAGTTATTGATAAAAGCACAGAGAATCACACACCACACAGCCCAGCAAGTACAACACTAATGAGAGAAACCAACTTATGGAATTGGTTGGAGCACTTGTCTGCAATCCAATAGCTCCCTGTATAAAAGAACCTGATGATGAGCTCCTTGAGGGCCAGATGGGTGAAGTTGTTAGTTTTTCCCTGAGTGGAAAGTAGTAAGCATTACCAACTCAAATAAACAATCATAACACCACAATACCAGTTCATCAACACTGTCTAGAAGGAACAGGGAATCCATTAGTAGCCTGGATGCTATGTTCTGTACCCATTGTGTCTTCTCTTAGATTACAATATCCTGAAAAGGTATGAGGTTGTACACACAACAGGAGCAACTGTTGAAATCAGTGATATTTCTACTTCAGACTTCATCTTCAGATTACTGATTAGGATGAAAGATTTTATCTTCATACTTATAATATCATGTTTAGTCATTGTTTAGTCATAGATCCATTATCCATATGGACATTTGGTCATTTTTATAAGATTGTCCACCTCATCAGCCTGGAGTAATCCAGCTGAACTGCATTGTCCAATCTTTCAGGCTTCAAACTTGCGAGACTGACCCCCATTTTCCTGGTTTATTATCATGGTTTCAAAGTTCTCCATCGTGACTTGTTCCCTCCAACGTTCATACCTGAGCATCTCTCTATCAACAACTTCCACTGCAATGATACAAATGATCATTTCATCACCTCTGTTATCAATTGTTCTAGTAAAGTTGACAGAGAAAAAACCCTTGTCGAGTTATGATCCAGAATCTCCCCACTCCTTCAATTTAATCATACAATAAAGCATATGATCAAGGATGCTGCGAGAAGTATAATTACAAAGTTCAGTCCCCTCATCTTAAGAGGATCCAGAAGATATTGAAGAAAAGTACTGACAACAATAAGAAAGAATATATCAAATCCTCTCATACTTAGACTTATCCAGGAGACTTGTTGGAAGGAGAGCTTAGAGATGCATAACTGGTCTTCATCTTGAACATGCTATATGATTATAGATGAATCTTATTTTTTGTTGTTTCTTGGAGTATAAAAGGGATCTTGATTGATGGAACTTGAACAGATGATCATCTTTTATTGTGTTTTATTGAAGCTGATTACCTGATCCAATAGAAATGGCCAAGATATTCCCCAAGACTGACTCTTTCAAAGCTGAGAGAAGCATTCTTAGCCAAATCCCCAAGCTTACCAGTCAAGAGGACTACCATGAGTAGAAGACCCATATCCATGATCTCCTTGTCTCCATGAATTTAGACCCCCTCATTGATAATGAGATAGCTACATCATTCTCAAATTCTATTGATTTGATTCTTTAGAACTGGGTGACTGGAAACACATGGACAACAAAACCTTATTTTACTTGATCTTCACTTTGGCTTTTCAACTATTTCAAGAAGCACCTACTACTTGGCAAAGTAATACTGTGAAGATTAGCAACAAGGACCTTCTTCATTTCCAAAACTTGTGACTATTGAAACAAGCTCATTGCAGGACAGATCACCACTATGACACAGATCTTATGTAAACATATTCATCCTTCTTCAGCACAGAAAGATATTAAACTTTCTGACCCTCTTTGATGAGCTTGACAAAGCTGGTGGAGACCTTATGGAAAGGACAGTCACTTCATTTGACACTTTGTCAAACAAAGGATGTGAAAGATTTTACTATAAATTTGGTGACATCCTGTATTATTACCAAGAATGTATTAAATCCTGGTGAACCCCTAGGTCATCATTGAATCCATGAAACACAAGTTGAGAAACCTCCTCACAGCTCATCTACTAATTGCACTTCAGTGATTTAGAACAGAGCCTCAGTGACAGAGAAATCAGTGGAGGCCACAGCAGAGCAATGCTTAAGCTGGTCCTTCTAATCATCCTTCAAGTGGAAATTCCTAGTAGAACTACAAGAAGAGACCCACATGTGCTGAACATATGAAACAAAGGATTCAAAAAGAGACACAAAGAGAAGGGCAGAGCTAATAAAGCCATAGCCAATGCAGTGGTCACTCACCATCCAGATCATATCATGGATTATCAGGAAGACAATTGCTTTCCTTCCTTATCCTAAAATGCAGAAGGACCTTCTATCCAGAAAGGTCTTATTGCTTACTCTGATACTGATTGGACAGGAGACATTGAGACCTCATGGTCCACCACTGGTTACTCCATTTATCTGGCAAATGGAATCATGTCCTAGCTCTCCAAGAGATAGAAGAAATCTCAACTTTCATCTACAGAAGCAGAATATTGACAATGGCATGACCAAATGTTACAAGCAAATCCAATGAATATGTAACTTATTTGATGAGATTCATATCTCTCTACCACCAATATCTCTTTGTGTTGACAACCAAGGAGCTATCTTTCTCGCTTCTAATTCCACTCAGGAAGAATGTACAAAACATATCTGTATTCTGGAACATTATATCTAAGAAGCTGTCAAATTTGATGAAGTCATTCTATACTACATTCCCACCAATCTTTAGTTTTCAGATATCTTTTCCAAGAACCTTAGAAAGATAGCTTTTGAGTGAGGATGTAAAAGTCTCACATTATCTCCTTACTTATGATCTATGTTTCTAGTGAGGAAGAGTGTTGAAATCAGTGATATTTCTACTTTAGACTTCATCTTCAGATAACTGATTAGGATAAAAGATTTCATCTTCATATTTACACTATCACATTTAGTCATAGATCCATTATATAGACATTTAGTCATTTTTTATGACTCATAATATGTTCCTATCATATCATTCCTTTCTTTATTTAGAAAGAGACTTCATTGCACATAGACCAGCGCATATACATATACAAACAATTCTGTATATATATAAGAAGAGCTCCCTTCTATCATTCTCCTTAGCTCAAATTACTACCTCATTCTTTGAGTCCTCTGCAGTCCCTTTATTGCTCAAGTCTTACCTCAAGTTGCCCAGCTCCATAGTTACTGTGAGTTTCCCACAGTATATCCTTCTATCAAAGAGATCTCTGCACCCAGACCTTATAGGCTGGTTACAAACGAGAAAGGGCACTCTTGTTAGCAATGGCAAATGTGGTGGTCTTCAACTCTGAATGCCATGTCAACATATCACCAAGAAGCTGTATCAATAAATTTTCATGTGAGTATGTGACTACTCAATCAGGGTTGAACATACAACACATGCCATGTTAGTCTTGTGATCTGGCCATATTATAACCTATGCTAGGGATGAACATTCAGCTCAAAGACTGCACTACCATTATTGAACTCAGAAACCATTGAGAGCCTCCATAATCAAACCATTTAGATCATGGGATTCTGATGGGAACATGTTGCTACTCAGTAGATGCATAACTCTACATTCTCATTTAGTGTCCTTGAGACAGTCCTGCCAAGCAGCAGGGGAAGAATCCTTGGTTCTTTGGGGATGGTCCAACATCTTTGTCTTTCTTTGAGTTTCAAGGAGCTTGAGTCTGAGCAGGTTCTGCTATTTGACAAAGCTGAGGTGTAGTGAGAGATTATAGATCCAGGGCCAAGAGGTGGCCATTGACTCAATAGTGATAGTTTAATACATCAATAGAATTATCAAGCTGAGTATTAAGATGTTAGACAGACTGAATCACTTAAATAGTCTTAACTGAGCAAAACCACTGTCATCGGACTGTGCCACATCACGGGCATCATCAGACTGAACCTTGACAGTATGAGACATCAAAACAGCATAAAAATTACCATTACCTGAGAACCTGTGTGATCAAGGTTATGGTGAGTGCCATCACACTATTGTCATCTTCATCACAAGAGAACTGGAAGTTGAATTTAGGTTCAGAGGGTAAAGAAACATAGCAAACACTGTCACTAGGCTACAACTCTTTGGAAAAGCCTAGAGACTTCAATTTAATATGTGCCACAGTAACAAATAAAACTTACCAGAGTAAGTGGCCTGTCTTGAATTTGTAGCCTTCCATCCTTCTTCATGTTTGTCTTTAGTGTTATTAGACCTTTTGGTATCATTTGATATCCCTTCATTCTCAGATTGGCATTCATCTGAATTGTCATTGCAATCTGTATATCCAATGACCTACATCCTCTGACAGGCTGTGAAGGAGTCAGATGAATGTTAGGGATGCACAAGAAGAGTGGGGTTAATTGTCTAAGCCTGAGGGACTGGAAATGATATGAATCCATTTTAGGAAGCAAGTGAGTCATGGTAATATCACCCAGTCATATCTAAAACCCCATCCTTGACTTTGATAATCCAAGCTTTATGGAGTTTAGACACCTCCCATCATTGTCACCTCATGAATTTTTCATGGATCACATACTCCCCTGCTTTGGTCCAAGTCCCAGACTAAGCGATTTGTGATTATGAAAATATACTTCATTGAGTTGGGCAAGGTAGCAAACTATTTCTCTGCCTACAAAGTCCATGCCAGAGAAAAGGATATCAATGATTTCATATCAAATATCATCAACTCAGATCTTTCTGATAGCTGGAGAAGGTGTCTTCATTATAGGAGGAAAAGAAATTTCACTAGAAGGGGGTGGGATAGGAGGCAGTTGAACAAGAAGAGAGGGAGAAGAGGGTTCCATGATGGTGGGAAGAGTAGGAGATGTGACCAGAGCAAGAGATGTATATGGCATCCCATTCTGTTCTTTGACAGACTCTGGAGGATCTTCAGAACTCTTGGGGTTTAAAGTAATTTTGTGTGCAGAGTCTGATTGTTCTCTTCTAAAAGAGAGAGGGTGTATTTCAATCATGAGATCAAAACTGATTGATGAATGACACCCAAAAGCAAGAGCAGCAATGATAAAAAGGAATTGTTGTACATTAGTGTGGATATTAAATGAAGGTAAAATTGTACCACCTGAGTGGTTGTAGAGGTAACTTGTAGATTGTAGTTGGCAATGGAAACCCCAGGGATAAAGCACCTTCAGGGCTGGTCCACCAAGACAAGATATGCCTTGGTGTCCATCATTTTTCTGATGTGTGAAGCTGATTGGTAGGTCTCTTTTGTGTATTCAGCAATGACCTTGGTGCTAAGCCATGTAATTTCATTGTGAGTTATGTCACTGTTGTCAACCAGATGAGATCTGGTTTGCATACAAAATCTGTAGAGTCAGGCAAAGGTATTTGGCTCCAGTTTGCTAGCTATTGATAGTGAGGGCCATTCTGGGGTTATTTATCTGTGAAAGCTTTTGTGAGACAATTGAAAAATATGGCAACTTGTCATTCAGTGCTGGTAACTTGAGATAACTGTGGGTTACTTGAAGTGTTGGACAATGCAGGCATGGCATGAGCAAGTTGGTCTGAGGGGGGTCTGTTGAAGGAAAGTTCCATTGCCATTGCTTGATTTTCCTGTCATAGACTTTGATGGTATCTGATCCTACAGAGATGTTGTAAGATGATACAGGATGACAGGAAATAGTGAGGATAGACAAGAAGGGAATGTCAGTGGCAAGTGAGTTGAGAGTGACATCTCTGAACTGTTGGCCAAAGTTGGCAAATATCAGGTCAAGAAAGAAGCTGAGACTCTGAGAGGCTTGCTTAGAGGTATTGCATCATTCATTGATGATTTTTCCTTGAATTCCATACTAATGAACTTGTCCATAGTTGCAACATTGCAGCTGTCTTTTGGCAGTGGCAAAGAAGTGACTAATTTGTAGGTGGCATCTATGGTGGAGTACTTGCATCCAGTTTTATTCCATAGTGGCTGCATTTTTGAGTTTATAGCAACAATGAATAGAAAACTTTTCTCACTAGAATGAACTGCTGTCTAGTCCAAGGGGAACAAGCTGAAGGAGAACAGTAGCTATGATTACATATGAGCTATAATGATATATACAAGGCTGGACAAATCAACAATCAATTGTGACTTGGGTACTATTACATGTGTACTTAACTTAGCACATAGTAGGTATTTTTGTCAAAGTATTTATTGAATGCTCAAAAGAATTATAGGCTATTAGCCCTATGTCTGTGTTTGTGCCAATGTGAGGAATCGGGTGAGCAAATGCACAAACTTTGATAAGAGGGATGACATTACTGAGCTGCTGACTGGTAGCTCATTTTGCATGTCTAAGAATGGAGAGCTGCAAAACATCTTCATCTACAACATCGAAACATTGTATATAGACAATAAACTGGTTGATCCATGGCCACCTCTTTCCTGGCTTGCCAAGAGGACACATGACAAGATGGAGTTGGCCAACAGTGTGACCTACTAGCTGGTAGCTAGCTGTTAAACCAAAGGTTCAACAGGGTGGGGACATATTAAATCCTAATTTTTATGTTAAACATCTGTAATTAGTGTTTATATATATATATATATAATGTGCCCTTTGAATTAGCGAATGCTCGCTTTGGCATCTTCAGTGCCTTGCTTGCATTTGGTATTTTAAGTATGTCCACTGATATAATTTAAGGTGAATGTTAGTGCTTACTTTGATATATAGATTAATATTATAAAGTTTCAACTTGTTGTTTTATTGAAGTGTTATCAATTCAGATTAAGTTAAGATAGATTTGAAGATATAAACAGAGACACATATGTAAAATTACAGTTGTAGCTGTCTAAATACATCATTCCAAACTATATTAGTAGTTGTAGTACCCACATCCTTAGGGAAGAGAATCTTGATGTTTCTAGGATGAGTACAACGGGAAAGAGCTATATACAATTGACCATGAGAGAAAACAGGAGAAGTTAGATTGATGCCAACATGTTGAACTGTTTGTCCTTGTGCCTTGTTAATTGTCATTGTATAGGCCAGATGGACAGGGAATTGCAAGTGTCTGAATGGAATAGGAGAATCCTCTAGGCCAGAGTCTAGTGCTATCCTGGGAATGAACACCACTTCACTATCACCATTTGCATTCAACACACGACATTCTAAGATTTTGTGAGTAGATCTGAGTAGTCTCAGTCTTGTACCATTATAGAGACCATGAAGAGGATCCAGATTGCACAAGAGCATGAGAGGCACACCATTCTTGATATCTAGCCTGTGAAGAGAGAACCCAGATGGATTGAATGTATTCAAGACCTCTGGCTGGATATAGTTGTAGTCTTGTTCTGTCACAGAGTCTGCACTGAGATATACATCCTTGGCCTGAGGGGTAATAGAGTTCAATATGGTGGCATTGATATCATGCATTTGCTCATTTCTAGAATTGAGGATGGTGTGCTCTAGAAAATACCTATCAGACAACAGTATGTTTTGATGACGATGTTGAGAGTAAATTGCATCAATAAGACTGGTCATAGTGTCTCCACAATGCATGTGGCCAGGCAGCTCTATAGAGTTTGATCTGGATTTGCCTATTTCAAGAAGTCTTTGTGCCCACTCATCACATTCTACATTCTGGCCAAGACCTCCTAATGCCTCTGAAAGCAATATCTGAGACAATGCTTGAGACAATTGCAGAATCTGACCAAGCTCCTGCTGCTGTTGATGTTCATGACTTTCTTGTTCTTGTAAAATCCTTTGTCTATGTACTCCATTGTTGTTGTTGCTCTAGAAAGCATCTCTCCTGATAAAGTCTTTGTTGCTCAGCTAGTTGGAGCTGTTGTTGTGCCAGTTGTTCCTCTGCAATTCTTTTTCTATTCTCCTGCTTAGCCCTTTCTCTCTCCAACCTTCTTGTAGTAGAACATGTTTGTCTTCTGTTACAACGCTGCTGATAAGTATTATTGAAATTCTCATATAAGTGAGCATTGTAATCAATATGGGTACCAGACTGAGAATAAGTCTATAGAGATGAAAATGCTGGTGATTGTGGTATAGCAAATGGCTGATGTTGTTATACCATCTGATGGCCTGAGGATATGGGTGATAGTGGTGGTGGTAGTAGTAGTGGTGATAGTGGTGGTAGTGGTAGTGGTAGTGGTAGTGGTAGTGATGGTAATGGTAATGGTAATGGTGGTGGTGGTGGTGGTGGTTGGGGTAACATAGCATTTTGAAAATAGGGATTAGCAACCCTATTTCTGTATATTCATGTAATTGAATATCTGGGTATACCAGGATATTGATCTACAGGAATAGGTGGATGCATCTAAAACTTACATTCAATTATAAGAGAATCTAATAATCAAAATAAGCTTACCATTAAAGTAGGAGGTACATTTTGTAAAACATTGGCAGACTGAGGATGATGACAGGATGGAGGAGAACCAAGTATGCATTGATCACGCTCAGCTTGACGACCAAGACTCTGAGCATGTTGAGGAGAAGTGAGAGGTAATGGCCTTTTGATCCAGTCAGTTTTAACTACACATATGGAAAACAATCACTTACATTTGGCTATAATAAAAGAAACAAACAGAAAAGGCTAAAAAAAAAGAACTTGACAGGATGGTTTAGGATAACCAGTAATGGAGTTGTCTAATAGAAGAATCCAGATAAGTCCTATGAACTACTTGATATGTATGACAAGCACAGATAGATGTCAGAGGATCTTATAAGTATAAGTATCCAAGATATAAATATAAATTAACATATTAGAAAAGAATAAGTAAAACATACTTAATCACAGGTTAGGAGTTTAAGCAGCTATCAGACTATTATCAAAAAAAAAGAATTTCATGTGTAAAATGATTTATTCACCTAAACAGAAATCACCTACTCCAAGATGTAAATATACATGTGAAAAAAGAATAAGCAAAACATACTCAAATACCAGAGTAGAGTTTGAATAGTCATTAGACCATTATCAGAACCAATAAATTTCATAATATATAATAATCTACTCACTTGAATAGGAATTACCTACTCTAAGGTATAAATATAAATAAACATGTGAGAGCAGAAACATACCTAGCCAAGGTACAAATTTTAAGTGATAGTCATTAGACCATTATCCGAAGCAAAAATTTCACATATGAAATGATCTACTCACCTGGACAGAAGTCACCTGCTCTAAAATATAAATATAAATAAACATATGAAAAAAGAAAGAGTATAAACATAAACACCCCAGAATATAGAGTTTCAAGTTGAGCAAGTATCAGACTACTATCAGAATCAAGAAATTTCATGGATAAAATAATCTATCACTCACCTAAACAGAAATTACCTACTCCAAGATCTAAATGAAAGTAAACATATAAGGAAAAAAAGACTAAACATACCTAAGTACCAGAGTACAGAGTTTGAATAGCTATTATGTCGACCATTATTAGAGTCAATGTATTTCATATACAAAATAATCTACTCATCTACTCACCTAAATAGAAATCACCTATTCTAAGATATAAATGTAATATGGAAGAAAAGAGAGATTAAACATACCTAAGTACCAGAGTATAGAGTTTGAGTAGTTATAAGACCATTATCAAAGTCAAATAAATTTCATATATAAAATAATTCACTCACCTGAACAGAAATCACCTACTTTAGATCATAAATATAAGTACATATGCATATGTGGGCAAAGAAAAAGTACACATACCTAAGTGCCAGAGTACAAAGTTGAGTAGCTATCAGACCATCAGAATTAGTAAGTTTCATATAGAAAGTAATTCACTCACCTGAACAGGAATCACCTACTCCAAGGTGCAATGAAAGTATATATGTGAGAAAAGAAAGAGTAAACATACCTAGTACCAAGGTATAGAGTTTGAGTAGCTATTTTAGACTATTATCAGGATCAACAAATTTCATGTATAAAATGATGTGCTCACTCAAACAGAAACACTACAAAGTATAAATGTAAGTCAATATGTGAGAAAAGAATGGGCAAAACATACCTAAGCCCCAAGGTACAGAGTTTGAGTAGCTATTAGACTGTTATTAGAATTAATAAATTTCATGTATAAAATGATGTACATACTCACTCAAATAGAAACACTTTAAGATATATAAAAGTAAGAAACATATTGAAAAAAAAATAGATAAAATACACCCAAGCAGTAGGATACAGAGTTGGAGCAGCTATTAGACCATTATCAAAATTAATAAATTTCATGCATGAGAGGATCTACTCACCTGAACAGAAATCACCCTGATTGATTCAAAGCATACTTACAATTCAAAAGTAATTTTTTCCTATTTTTTTGACGCTATATTAGTGTAGAGTTAGCTATAGCAGAAGAGCAGGAGGGAAAGGGACAACAACTTGATTACATAATCACGTGAGTGCTACAGTGTATGAACAGACAACATCAGAGATTTAAATGCCACATGGTTTTTGTTTATAAGCAAAATAAGCAAAGTAGCCAAAGTAGTTGTCGGATAACTTAAAGTAGTAATGCTTAGTCATGCTTTTCTCATGTATGTCAGCAGTTTATCTTTAGATGAGACAACATCACTCAATCAACAGATGGGTTAGATTAATTTGAAATGTTGCATACCTTTCAGACCACTTCAAGGCCATTTACACTAAGTGTTGACATTGAGATTGGCAGCATTATAGTGAAGGACCAGATTCACTGGCAGATGGGGAACAAAATAGTGTCTGTATGGGTGGGATGTTGGGATTGCCATGAATGGGTTCATTCTGAAGCTGTACTTTACACCATACTTGAAGCTCTGTAAATAGTAAGTTGAAGGAGACAGATCCATGTTGTTGCCCACCAATAGGGTGCATGAATCCCTCACCACACTGCTTCTCATGCTGCAGGAAATCAGCTGAAGCAGCTCAGAGGTCAGGTAAACTGAACTTTTGTGTGGCTTCATCAATGCTAATCCATCAGAAAGATGGAGCATATGATAGGTTCACAGCTGTTGAACCTGCAATGAAACTATGGAGGGGCAATAGAATGGACCTTGTCTGCTTTCCACAAAGGTGGGCTGAAACAATAAAGTAATTGGTAGATGGACATGCATGACCTGGGATCTGGGAGGTATTGTATTGGTCACTATCTTCACCATCACTAACATCTAACAATTTATCTGAGTTTTCACTGTCCAATAGGGTATTTTGATTGCAAATAGCAGCTTGTGCACATAGTGAATGAGTGAGTTTGAATGACTGCATTTTTCTATACAATTAAGGTAGTAGCATATTTGTGGGTCATAGTTGTTGTTGTTGATAGACTTAGCCAGTGTCCTGATTTCTGATATGGGGGCATGCCCCATTGTATCTGCAGTCCATTGGATAGTCACCCCCACATGCTTTATGCTGGGGGCAATACCTTGCATTAGTTTCAATTTCAGAATATACCAGTTGTCAATAACCCTGTTGCCCTTGCCATGTTGTCTACTGTTTTCAAGCACAGTATACTTATGAGCATGGAAAACATTGAGGGCAGCAGAAATAAGATGAATGTCTGAGTCAGTGTCACTGATGCAATAGGCTTGGACACAGTACTGGAAATCCATAAGAGCATGTATAGCAACGATGACATCCAGTGGAGCAGTGCCTGCAATGATGCCAATGAGATAGTGTTGTATATCATGATGGATATGGCCAGTGACTTGTTTGAGTTTTGGAATACTACCCTTGATAGTGTTTTAAAGTCCAGTCTAGGACCATTCAAAAGACTGGCAACTGGACTAGACTGCAACTGGTCACAACTGGACTGCAGTTGCCAGTTGCCACACTTATTGACCAGTTGCAGTTACAGTTGCAGGGTCTGGCAGCTGGTCCAGCTACTGGTTGCAACTGGTGCACAGCCACCCCCTATCCATAGTACCATCTGGGATAATATTTGGTGAATTTTTCTGATTTCTTTGACATTATTTGAGCCATATATCACTCAAAATCCACTTTTCAATGTCAAAAATTCATATGTCATACAGAAAATATTTGTTAATGTGGGTTTACCCCATCTCATACTATAGAGATAATATGTAGCTATCACTGTATAGAATAATTCACCTCACTACTTGAAAGCATGATACTCACTGTGTGATTTTATATAAGTGAATCCAGGTAGGTATGTAGTCACATACCCCCTAAAATGACATCTGACCTGGAAATGCTCATAACTATTGATGCTGTGATTGGATCTTAATGATCTAGAGGAGTGATTTGTAGCTAAGGGTATATAGAATAATGTTTAGTAGTTGTGCAAACCATGGTTCCCACGTGTTCAGGGGCTATGTACCAGTCTATGTGACAACTGGTCATAACTAGTTGCAACCAATAAAAAGACCATTTAGGACTGGTCCTAATCAGTCCAGTTGCAGTCCCAGGCCTTCAGGAGAGTCTTAGGACTGGTCTTGGACCAGTTGCCTGGTCAGAAGGCCAAAAAACTGGACCAGACCAGACTTTTAATCACTAATCAGCACCAGGTGAGTAAGATAACTCACTACAGTATTCAGTCATTTCAAGTGCATCAAATGAGTAAAACAGATCACAAGCACCAAGTGTAGTCACTCAGCATGATCCAACTTGTGATTACCATATATAGACATTGACTGGGCATACCACAGTGCAACACATATATTTACCACAGACTTGAATTCTATTCATTTTATACAACCCTTTTGGTATTTCTTTCATTATACTTTAATCCACTCATTAGAGCAGACACTTACACTACTGTCTTAGCCTCTCATGATTGAGGAGGAGTGTTGGATTTATTCAGATACAGTATGGTAGTACAGCCACCAGATTACCTAATTATTGATATATTTCTTTTATAGTTATCTAGTATCTCAGCTGGTTTCCCAACCACTGAGGTGAGTTACTTACTATTAGCTAGAGCTACCTAGAGTACTGACTACATACAGTACTTATTATTTAATACTTGCTAAGTAGCATTCACTTGATCAAAGAGGTCATAGCAACTTATGGTGGAGCTGATAAGCAATCACACATTGTTGGTGGATGAGGTCAGAAGTGGGTAGTGGGTATGAGTTCAGTAAAAAAAAAGAGACTAGTATTGTGTATTCACCTGTAAAGAGTAAGATGTACAGTTGCATCTCAAGACCTCAGATCTCAGAGATTAGAGCCAAGTTGATACAAAGCAGTGGCACATCAGTGGTATTGACAAAATAGTTGCAAGAGATTCATTTGAACAATATGGCACAAGCTAACAATAAAGTAATACTATGTAATGATCATATGAGAATGTATCAGGCATAAACTTCAATATTCACAAGCTCACTTGTTCTCTGTTGTAGATGTTAGTGTTTAAAGGTCCAGTCCTAGGACTGCTCAAAAATTGCAACTGAACTGAACTGAACTGATTAGGACAGTCCTGAGTGTCTTTTTAGTTTTAGAAATAAAGCAGTCCTAGTCTTTTTACTTTTCTCAAAAATAAAAAAACTACAGAAAGACTAGTTGCAACTGGTCTTTTGGTGCAACCAATAATACCCCCTGAAGGCCCTGATTCTTCTGTATTAGCACAACTTTTCCAGAATTTTAGGAATTTATTTTGAATTTTTACACCATGTGATCATTCTATAGATCTAATCTATAACATATGACCCAGAAATGGCTATATTCTAGTCATTTCTTGGTCGATCGGCTAGATCTGTGTGTCAGCATCTAGCCCTGAGTGTGTACTATATTTGGTCTCACTATGACTAAGCCTTATTCCCACAGTAATCAGTCACAAAAAATTAATTCTTATGGGTATATCTCATCTAGGGGGGTATCTGACAATAAAATGGCCATAACTTCTTACCATGTGAACCAAATTACATAACAATTAGGTGGATCAGAAGCTATTAGCCAGCCCTTATTTTAAGACTGGTTGCAACTGGTCCAAACTGGTCTTTTTTTAGAGCTACAATTAAAAAAACTAGTTTTTAGTGGTCTAGTTACAGTCCTGGGAATTTCTGGGTTTAAAAAGACCAGCCTGGACCAGACTTTAAAACACTAGTGAATGTCACTAAAGGTGGGTTACTATGAATGTCCACAGCTTGAGAGTGAGGAAAGGATGGCAGGGCACCACTACTTGAGGCTCCTTGTTGAGAGTCTTGAGGGAGCAAAGCTAGATTCTTGCAAGTGCTCTTCTGCTTCTTGGAAGAAGTGGGCCCATTTCCATTACATCTCTATTTGTTGGATGAGTACAATTTGTGGTATCAATGATAAGCCACAGTTACCAGAGACATTCTGTAAGATGTGAATACAAGATCCCATGAAACAATGAGTTGGGCTATTGACTGCTGGACCCTTTGAGTGGCATTGGTGGGTGTGTGGGATGTTTCCATCTGGGAGATAACAAATGCTCTGAGACAATCAGAAGTGTCAAGGAATAAAAGATTGATATCACTTATGTTAGGGTCAGGGAAGAGGGTCTGCACACATTAGAGAGCAATCAGTCACTTGATATTATAAAACAAACATACCCCAATTGCCAAATGATCATCTTGCCTAGGGTTTCCAATCATGAGGGAATCAGGAGTAAAATGGAGATAGATCTCAATGCTGATCTACTGAATAGAAATCCATTTAATCCCTCCCTTCACAATGGAACTGAATACATTCTCCATGTCCACCACAAACTCCTTAGCCAAGAAGAGTTGAAAACACAATCCTTGTATGGTGAGGTCTTTGCTACCTGGAGATATTCATTTTGACCATTCCTTGACAATGACAATGAAGACTAAATTGACTTCCAGATGATGAGCAATGATTTGTCTGAGGTGTTTATGGGTATTAGAAGGGGAGACCATGAAACAAATTTCCCTGATTCATTTGGATTGTAAAGTATTGTCAATGTTATTTGAAATCATGAGCTGAAATTTGGGGGTTCTAGTCTGCTGCTTACTATTGAGATATATGAACTCTGAGTTTGAACCAACAGTAAGATTGAACATGCACCAGTTATGACCAAAGTCAGTGAGGAAGTTACCAATTACAATTAGAAAAAGACTGTAAGAACCTTTTGTATGCCTGCAATGGTTTTATTATTAGCAATGTCTCCAAGTTTTCAAGGTATATAAAATAAGGGAAATCAATACAAGATCAGCACTAGTTTTGAAACAGCTTACTTCATGATTCTCTGAGAAGCTTGTCCAAAAGGCACCAAGTAGGCAAGACATAACTGGCTTGATCAGCTGTTGTATGGAAGTTAACTTATGCTAGGTTGTTCATGAAGCTATGAACTTGAACTGTGTCAAGTGGTAGATTAGAGATAAGCAAGAAAATGTATGCTAGAATAGAATTAGATGTAATTTTTGTACTTGAAATAGTTACTTGCCAAGTTCCATATCATCTTACTCTTCAGGGAGTAATTTCCCATGCCCTAACACTGGAGACACTGAGTGTTACAACTTGTATCTCATAGGTTCTGCTCACTATTGCTCTTCTTGGAGGGTGGTTAGATCTGAGCACATCTATAAAACTCATGTTTAGGTTCTAAAGATGTATATCAGCTTGAATATGTGAGGTAGAGGAAAGAGAAAAGTCACTAAGGTGGATTAGTTTGGTATCAAATTTTACATGGCTGGGCATCTTCAAGTTGTTGATCCAGACTTCTTAAAACTCTTGTTATGACTATAGCCTGACTAAATAATGTGACATTGTGCTGAGACAAAGGGATTTAAGTAAGGTGATAGATTTCAAGCAACCTGTTATAAGTAACAGTTACACAGGAGGAGTGGACCTGATTATTAATATGCATTGGATAGGGCCTGATGTCAAAAGACAATAACAGATCAAGACAAAGAAGGAACAAACAGGTAAGAGTGACTGCATGAGACCTAACACCAAAGCAACAAACATTCAAGAAGAGATTGGCAAAACAAGGCAACTCTCAGGCAGTGGTGAGAGACAGAGTAAAGAGGGGTAACCTGCCCAGCAGCATAGCAGGGTAACAAGGATCAACAGATATTAGTTGATAGCAATGCATAATGGAGAAAAGAAGAAGGACAAGAAACCTTCAGTGCTGACAGAGCACAATGCTTGCTCAACAAATAATAAGAAACAGGAGAGGAAGATAAAAAAGGGAAGGGATTCCTTTGAACTCAATAAAAAGCAATAGTACACTATCATCAACTTGCTATTGGACCAGTTTGGTATCACTAGCAAAGTCCCTAGACATTGCCATGATGACATGAACAAACTATCTCAGGAGTAGAAAGTCAGGACACAACTTATAGTTTATGGCCATGCATGCTAAGGTGTGGGTGCTATGCAAGAGCACCATACAATGAAATGGACATGCCGTGATAGGTATTCACAACTCATCAAAATAGCCAGGACTCAGGTATGAACCAGTTTTGAATCAATTGAACCTGGAACTGTGATTTTGAGAACAGAACTGCAACTAGAATTTCCTATAGTTGGGTTTAGTTTATTTTATGTGAAAATATTACTAGTTTTGGTTTCAGAACCACCATGGGACTAGAACCATGGCAACACTACAAGTTGTTCAGCTTGTTCAGCTTATATGATTAGTGTTTTAAAGTTGATCTGGTCTAGTTTTTTAATTCCATGAGCATGCAACCAGACCAAGACTGGTTCTAATAATGTCCTGAAGGCTCTAGACCAAAACTGAGATCCTAACCAGTCTTTTTTACCTGTTGCAATTTTGGCCCCTAACTCCTGATCAAGTGATTTTTGTGGTTTGTATAGCTGGTAGATATTATTCCCCACATTCTTGGCTACATTTCACTCCTACATATACATCACAGAGTTCAGACTACACAATTATGAGATATGATTTATTTATGGATGCATGTTAGTGTCATATCCTGGACTTCTATCTCTGAGCATCCTGCTCATCTCCATCTTGTTCCCCTTTAGATCTTACTCCACAACCTCTCAGACTTATAACTCCAGTTACTCCAGTATTTCTCTCTTTTTAGTCTTAGTTCATTCTTTGTAACAATATATGTCTTGCCTATGAGCATAGCTCTAGTCATGTTTCTGTCCTGACTCCACTCCAGTTATGTTTCTTCTGATCTTCTGTCTTATACAGTACTTACAAATCTATATTGCTCTATTTACTAATCCATATTCTAACTCCTATATATAAACTCCTGTACTCTGTCCTTTGTACTTTCATCTGAATATTAATTATATTCCTCAATCAACTTCTGATCACTCTGACCTCCAATCTCTGAGACCTTGATACTCTCTAATCATACTCGACTCGACTTCTAAAGTGTTAAGTCTAACTCCATACTCTGACCTTCATAAATAACAAGGCACAACTTACAATAAGGGCACAATACATAAGTTGAAGCCAACACCTGTCCAACCCTAAGTAACTCCAAGACTCAGAGCTATGACCTCTGACTAGTGTTGCCATGACTCAGCTAAACCTTAGCTGACTTTGTCTCCATGTGGCATGTGGCACAGCTCGGCTCCTTTAGCCAAGTTACGTTTGATACACTGGCTTGGTGCAGCTGACTAAATGACCCTAGCCAGCTTCTCACGACACCCAGCTCTGGTCGACTACTAGCTGGCTTGAGTCAAGTTTTCAGACATGAAAACAAGTAACTGTAGATACCACGAGGATTCATACATAGTATTACAACAGACAGTTATTTAGTTAAAACACAACAGGGAAAATCATTAGCTTGCATCAATACTTAGTCCCCCCCAATTCCAATTGAACCAATTTGATCGTGATATGGTGCTGCTGCTGCAAGCAATCAGCAGTGAGCTATGTGGATCTAAAGAGCAAACAAAATTTGTGACTCACTACCATGATGACCAGTGTCTGCCATTGCTTGCTGTTTTCAGATTTGCACTAGGTTTGCATGAGACTTCTGGGTTTCTGAGAATAAAGCAGGGGGTATTTGAGAGTGCAAATGAGGTGTGGAGACTTGGTGTAAAGGGCGAGCTTGGAGAAGATCATCTTCAATGAGTTGAATAGACTTCGCATCATCAGAAGGTCAGAAGGTAGCAGTTTACAGAAAATAATGGAGAAAGGTATAGTCGGGGGCCTCTTCAAATGAAAGCATTTGGGCATAGAGGAGTATATCAGATAGTTGTGGGAAGTGATGCTTGCTACACAACTGCTCGAGAGCCATTGTATGTTTGTGTGCAAGGACAGCTGATAATGTGGTTTTCTTTTGGTGGGCACTAGTGTTCTGAATCCAAGGAAGGGTTCCACATAGCAGGTAGGTGAGAACGTAGGCCATTGACTCTAGATCATCCCAGTGACCTAACTTGCCTCCCAGGTGACAGTTGATGGAGACAAAAGTGGGTGTTCTGTTGAGGCCACATTTCACATAAAATGGTATATGTTGACCTGTAACAGAGTGACAATAGGGTTGGGAGAGGCCAAAGTCGATGAGAAAGATGGTTCGGGGGTCATCAACACCAACGAGAATGTTTTGCGGTTGAATATTGCCATGGATGTAACCACACGAATGTATATATTGAAGATGTAACAGCTACCTTCAGTTTAGTGGAGCATGGCTTAAGATTTGTGTCATGAACCCACCAGCTGTTCACCAATGTGCTGTATGGTAATAGCATTCAATTTCTTTTGTATTTTGATGAGATCCCCCAGTGAAGGGCCAAGAAGGTCAAGGTCAAGGATGTTGAAATTTGATTCGTGGCCAAACCAGTGAATCTGGGGGATACTAGCAGGTGCGCCTTCATTGAGATACCTAAGGATATCTGTTTCTTGCTCAAGATGTGAAGATGTCCTGTTAATGATGGGTTCCACTTTGATTGTGTAGTGTCTGCAGTTGATTATATTTACTGCTTTGTAAACCATTGCTGCAAAGTTCCGTCAACAAGTGCTCTGAAAATTGGGACAAACAAGATTTCTGAATACCAAATGACCTGGCCCCAACACACTTTTCAAGTCTATATCTTCCATCAATCTGGCGAGGAATACCTTGCTGAAATGGTTGATCCCTGGTACTGCTCTTCTGTTGGTTCTGGCTCATTTTTCTCGTTGAAGGCTGCTTGACAGGAGGGGTAGACACAGCAGATCCCTGGGTCTGACAGTGGTAAGGAGCGGGGTGAAGGTTTGTGTTCATTTGTGAAGTACAGGTGAGTTTATAAGTTTATGATCCCCAAACACAGCGGCATGCGTGGCATGAGTTCATCCTTTCTCCAAATGTAGTGATGTGCCATATCTGTCACACAATTGGTCAGCACAAGCTTATGTACCTTTCTCACTGTTAGATTGGTCAGTCTTTCATTTTTTTTGTTTCATAGGTTGCGAAGGGACTCCAGTGGCACTTCCCTAATGTGTCTCATCTTCCCAAGCTTCCTTTTCAGCAGGGGCCATGGAGGTCACAAGGTTACCAAGTCTAAGATGGATGTTCTCAAACAGATGTATTGTTCCCCCTGATTGATACTTCCTTTAGCTCCACAGCCCGCAGCACCTCCCTCCTCACCTTCAACTTGAGATAGAAGTGCTGCTTATCCTGATTGCAGAATGACGTCGTCTCTTGCCACGTATGGTAGCTGCACACCCTCTACTAGTTCTTGGAGGGCATTGAGGGTGCCAATCACATTTAGAATCCATAGCAGCTCACCCTCTCTTGTGTCAACAAGATCATTCACAAGTCCTTCCCCGACATCACCAGCTAGCAAGCCTCTGTCATCAAGCTTTCTCAGCGCTGTTTCCACACCATCCACATGTTCTACAGCTTCTGTCATTGATGAGGTGTGCAACTTGGCCAAACTTAGTTCCATATTGGATACACTGTCCCTCGATGAACTTGGTAAATGTTCATTGATTTTAGACCCTGAGCTTGTTCTGATAGCTTAAATCTTTGTTTTGCTTCTAGACCTGTGCAAGGGTGCAATCGAGCACCTCACACACATACTCAATGGACATGAAGAAGGAAAAGAATTTTTGGTGACTTATGACATACTGGCAGCCGATGCGATTCTCATTCAACTGTACAGAAATTGTCTTCAGTTTCACTAGATCAATTTGATACTATTAGGCAGATCATCCATAGGTCCCCAAGGGTATTTGAAAAGCCTCGGTGCGTTGTCTTTTACCCATCGGTCAATCTCAATGATCTGAATCGGATTAGTTTCTCTCACTTCAGTGGTGATGGGTACCTCTTTATTAAGTGGCCTACCAACAATCACGAGTGTACCATCCGCACTCTGGATAAGATGTTAACATCTCAAGGAACTGCCCTTCCCTATCCAGATAGTCTCCTTCTCACCCAAATCAATCACAATAAGTCACTCAGAACTGTGAGCAATCTAATCGTCCCTGATGTAATACTGGAATTTGCTGTCACAAAAGACAAGTCGACACCTCCCATTTATCCTGTCATTTGCCAGATCACCTTCTCTCAGAGTTTCGAGAATGCCCTAGATGAAATCAAGTCCCTTGTGGCTGCATACTCTTCTATTGTAATGGCCATCATCATCAACATTAATGAATATCCTTCCTATAAAAGTCCCAAACTGAAGAGCGCAGCCTGGAACTCATTATTGGGCAATCAATTGGATTACATCTCTTTTATCAACACAAGTTCCTACAGCATCAGTTCCACAGTCACAGGCTTCACTAACGATTCCACTCTGGAACCTTTGATTATTGATAGGCATACATGGTGCTCAATCAACAATGTGGTCTATCACGTATGGGTAAAGAAACCTGATTTTGAGAATTTGGATGTCGAAACCCAGGCAGGAGAGTATTACACATCTTGTGTAAGTGTTCTATGTAATTTCTACATTCTTATTCATACTAATGTACTCCAAGATGTCACCTGGTGATGTTGGTTGGGACTGAGTAGGAGCCTTACTCCTCCGGGGCCTTGAGGACGCCAAGAAATCCATCATTTCATTTTGTGAGATGATTGTCCATGATGGGCAATCTTTGGATTCTTTGTATGACTTATCACCTTTGGTTTTGCATTGTGTCACCCTCCCTATATCATTGCAATCATTTGAGGCAGATATCTTCAAAGGTGTCAAGAGGACAAGCTACAGTCATTATGAGAGATGGTATTTGAAGTCATTCTGGGGTGTAAAGCGCCCTAGCACTGAAGAGGGGGGCGATTCTACAAAGAAACCTAGGAAAGTGTAGAACCAAACTCTTTCATTTGCCCGACATGTGTCATCCATTTCTCCTCCTGTCTTGAGTTTGATGACTGCTATTGTTGACTGTCGACATGTACACTGCTTGACTTGGAGCCTCAGAATTCATGTATTCACTTTGTCTCTTAAGTGTTCACCACATGTGGTAACTTGTAAAAGCCTGTCGTGATCACTGAATGGAACTCTAGGACTATCAAATATCCTGGACCCTGCAAATGTAAATGAACCAATTCAAAACCACCATTGTCCTGTTTTCATCCAAATCTAGTAGGTGAGGACCCTGTCTGGGCCCATCATTTAAGGACTTGTTGCTGCCAATTTTTGACCCAACCATCACTGAGATGCCCCCACGGAACACCAAAGGTTGCCATAACCAACGGTCAAATGACGCTGCTATTGTTGCTGCTGTCACCCGTTCTCTTGATTCTGCTGATCCTCAATTGCCAGAACCTGCACAGGCTGCACCTCCAAGCGAAGACCCCCAGTTACACCCTGTTCATACTTGCCATCCCCCTGCCCGTTTCCATGGATCAACGGGACATGGCGATGCCTCTGGTCTTGCAGACTCTGAGTCTGTCCTGGTGGGTATTGTTGACGAACCTGAAGAGAACTTCAATCTTGATGTCAGCAGTAATGAAGAGCCCTCCATTCCCAGGGCTTGTGGGGATCACTACGCTGATAATCTACAGATGAGCCGGGCTACTGACCCACTCATGTCCACTCAGTCATCTCAGAAACAAGCTACATCTTGTGTATCAGTGAGTTACCATGTCATGGATACCACCTCTAGCTTCTGTGCAGTGTCTGACCTGCTCTCAGAAGGATGAAGGATGAAGCTCCTTTGCAGTTCCCATCTGATAGATCATTTTTGTACCTTTGCACAATCTCAAATACAAGCAAGCGTGGTCATATTGAGAAATACCACCTTGATATTTATCTAGAAGAGGCCAAGAAGAATGGATGAACAGTTTGGCTGGAGTCCGTGAAAGTGGCATTCTTTGCAGGATATGATTTTCAAACCCTTCGCCAAGCCCTCACTGTTCTGAACGCCTCCATTCAATCACTTCCATCCTTGAACCAAGGCTCTCACACAACATTGTCTTTGCCATCTGAACACATTGCCTTGGAAAGTGGGCTGCCACTGTTCTCTATTGCTACTCTTCATTAGTATCTTATACAGTTCATTGTTGCGGATGATCAGGTATGCCAGCAAGATTCTCATGACCATCTTGACGTATCTGAACTGCTACATCAGTCGATTAGCATTGTTGAATCCCCGGCATTTCGATGCCTGCTGCTGCTTCTCAATTCAAATTTGAAGGACAGATCCTTCGGCACATGAAGACGCATGAACTCATCATTGAAGCTTGGAGGCAGTATTTCCTCATCTTGAAGGACAACTTCGCTGGCATGCATTATTTACCTAATCACAACTCTTGTTCTGAGTGACATATTCTTCACTACAGGTGGTCAAAGGTCAGATTTCATTCACATGTGATGTATGGACTGATGAAAACACTCGTCCCTTTCTCACACTGATGGTGCATTGGATCACCAAGGGTGACCACTGGCAGCCTGGCACTCTCAAAATAAAGGCTGGACTTATTGCCTTCCATCACTTTCCAGGCAGCCACACAGGAATGAATCTCACAAGGACTATCCTACATCTGCTGGATTGTGCAGGAGTGACGCACAAAGTACACATAGATCATTTGTATTCAGTAAATCTACTCACTGTTTCCAAATAGGTCAGTCACTTTACTCTTGACAATGCAAAGAATAACGATACAGGCATATGAGAACTGTCTTGTCTTCTCGCTGAATGTGGCATCAAGTTTGACCCTGTCAACTGACGGATCATGTGCTCCAGCCATATTGCCAACCAGTACATGGACGTCAACTTTGTGGTGGTCGGCAACGCTTGGGTCAATGCACTTGATCCAAACTTGGTGATTGACAAGGATGCTTATGAAACAACCAAACCTTAACAGGCTTAAGTTATTTGCTGAAGGACAGTAAAAGCGAGTCAAGGGCACTAGAGGTTTGGGAAAACTCCAGAGAGGACAAGACTGGGTCCTTCTGGGAGCTGGGAGGGTCCCTTATATACTATTCTACTGTTTGTACAGGTGTATGGTAAATCTACAG
>JBBPMZ010000067.1:0-31165 GCA_038090575.1 Tylopilus cf. pernanus | reverse complement strand
GTAGATTTACCATACACCTGTACAAACAGTAGAATAGTATATAAGGGACCCTCCCAGCTCCCAGAAGGACCCAGTCTTGTCCTCTCTGGAGTTTTCCCAAACCTCTAGTGCCCTTGACTCGCTTTCTCTGTCCTTCTACAAATAACTTAAGCCTGTAAAGGTTTGGTTGTTTCAATTCTCAGATAGCATGTTCTTCCTCCTTGAACCCCTTGCTGTTACAAGACCATCTGGAGTGTCACTGATAGGGCATTTACAGACCCATACTCAAACAGAATGTCGTGTTTGTTTGTAGGGCCTTTGTAACCCAGATTGTCTGCTGCACCAAGTCTACCAATTTTGCTTGCTGGTAGACCTGAATTTCAAACCTTGACCCCTTTCACCCCATTGTCCCCCAGTCTCCCTCCTCTTTCCCTACCTCCTCTGGTTCCCAACTGCCCCAATGTATGTTCACAGTACATCTTGAACCTGTGTATTTTATTTTCCCATCCCAATCACAGAGATTTCTGACATGTGGTGGTCATCTATGGTAAGTTGCCATACACTATCTCTCTGACATAGGTCTCTCAGGTATCAAGGATCATGTTGTGTTGGCTCTTAGTGGCCATAGCCATGTGACATCCAAAGTCCAATCTGGGTTATATGATGATGATATATCTCCCATAAGAATGATATCCTCATCAGTTATTCTTAGTGTTTTAAAGTCTGGTCCAGTCTGGTTTTCGATGCTCTAAATAAGACGATCAAACTATATTCCCAGGACCACAGCCAGACCTCTAAAAACTGGTTTTTTAAATTTTAGCTCCAAAAAAGACTGGTTCGGACTGGTTGCAATTGGTCCTAAAATAGAGGCTGACTAACAGTTTCTGATCCACCTAAATTTTATTAATTTGGTTCACACAGCATGTATGACATGTCATCTTTTCCTAGATCAATTTACTGCACCAAGCTCACACTTCAGTCAGGGGTTTTTTTTTGCTTGGCTGAGGGTGACATTGCTACTCTGGGCACCGCTTCTATCTCTTCAAGGTATTTAGATAGCGCATTGCATCATCAAGCTTCTTTTGAATTTGCACTGAGTCCTACCTTTTCAGTCATCAGTAGAAAAGCTTGACCTGTTAACATTGCATTGCATGGGTTTATTTACTCTTCAACTCTCTGGTACATATTGAGCATGAACTGCCAGTTTCTACTGACTATCTACTGTCATCATCTGTTTCAGCCTTGGTTGAGCCATCAAATAAAACCACTCCCACAACGAGTCCCATGTCGTTTTCTACTTGCATTAAGCTGCCTCATGACCCTGCCCCACTGGCAACTGATGCTAGATCCCCAATAGCTACTCATTTGAAGCATTGACACCCACAGCTTTAAGTTTACTTTTGAAGACTAGGAGAAGCACCTCACAATGATTCAGCCCATATAGTCCAATCCAAGTATTTGTGATTCTTGTCAACAACACTGTGACAGATGCACAGTAATAGCAGCAACAGAGAAGCATAGAATAAAAACACAAAAGACATAGGATCAGTTAAACTAGCCTGAAGTTTGTGAAGGCTACTTCTACATTGTAGCTTCTCTCCTAGATCATATTGCACATGGTCTAAGGAGCTTCCCTAGATCTGATGCTGTATTCAACTCCAAACAGGTCACAGAGGTGCTTGTATGATATTCAATCTACAGGAATGACTCTACAATTGGATGAGTTCAATTGGATAGTCAATTGTAGTATCATGACAGGTGCTACTTTCCTATAGATCAGTTTGGGGTGGTGGATATACACACTTTTACCTATACTTACAGTGGTGCAGCCCCTTGTGCTAGTGGACAGGAACTCTACCAGTATTTAGAACATGTGGCATATCAATATAGCAGGGCTTGCAGCTCACACTAGTCAAAGGTGACAACAGTTAGAAATTATACTGAATCAAAGTGACCTATCTCCATGTCAGGGGAGTAGTATTTCAAAGTCCAGTTCAGTCTAATTTTTTGATCCCCTAATTATGCAACCAGTCCAAAATGTCCTGAATCACTAGTAGTACTAGACCACAACCAACACCTGAACCCATGAAGGCCATAAAAGGAAACAATACTTATCAAAGTGGAAATTAGTGTCATATACTGTTTCTCCCAACTCCTAGCTTACTCTGACATCTCCGATCAACTCCTAGATTCTCCGCTTAACTCCATGATCTCTGCTTATTCTGATGTTACTCTGATGTTTTCTCCATTTGTACTAGTTCTGATTTGTAAGTACTTTGATACCTGTGTTCGCTTAGGAGCACAGCTCCAGCATTCATACATATCTAATTCCCTCCAGTTACTTGTTCTCCGTCTTACTCCGTCTTACTCAGCTCTTACATAGCTTTACTAATCCAGTGTCTTCCTCCAAGTATATATATCATAGTTACTTCCCTGTAACTTTAGCTTGATTATCAACTTAGATATATTATGATTCCTCTCTAATTCTGTCACTCTTTACTCCAAACTCCCTCCAAACTCCTCCAAACTCCATCTCTGAAATACTAGGACACAACACTAGCAAGGGGGCAGCACATAAGCTGAACCCGATGTCCTTGTCCTGACCTCCAGAGCTTCAAAGCCCCATTTGTCAGAGTTTGCTTTGGAGGTCAGCATGGTCTTAACAATTAGTAATAATAGTGTGATTGCATGGAGTAAGTTTGGAACTCCAACATATATAAGTTCAGGTGGGCACTCCTTAAGTCCATTAACTTTCTCTTCTTTCTAAAAAAATGTCTAACTTTGTCAACATCAAAAATTGGGCTAATGATTATCTCAAGCAGAGTGACAATGACAGCAATGAGCTGTTCACAGCAAAGGCAATGGGGAGGTGGTATCAAATGAAGGTGTGGAGAAGGAAAGCAGAGAAGTAGAGGAAGGTGGTGGAGGAGACCAAGAAGAAAGCAAAGGAGGAGGAGACTCAAAGAGCCCAAAGGGCAAAGGAGGTGAGAAAGGCCATAGAGAAGAGGCAATTGAAGGTGGCCAAGAAGGTGGCCAAGAAAAGAGTGAGTGCCAAGTTTGACTACATGATGTGGAGCTGACAGAGTTGCTAGTCTACATGCAGCAAAGTGCTCCAAGGCTCAAGCTGAGGCAGCCAAAACACAAGAGTCATGCACTTGGTACATTGTGGTAGAGACAGAGTGTGAGCCCAGAGAAGGAAAGAAAAGGAGGGTGTACATAGCTTGTTAATATGGCAAATACAAGCACAAGCAGTTCAGAGAGAAGTCAGAGAAGAGACAGACGAAGAGGACAGAGGATAATGTGGGACTGAAGAGAAAGAAGGCAGTCTGAGCCAGTGGAAATAGTAGATGTGGATGAGTGTAGGTTAGAGCAGCATGGGATCAAGTGGAGGGAATTTGAAGGTGACAGCTGTCTTAAGGCACATTGTCAAGATCTTCAAGTCACAGTTCAGGAAACTGGGCTAGCTGACTTACCAGATAAAGAGGGTCATGGATAGGTTCAAAGAACTTATCTTCCTAAAGGGAGCAGGGTGAGGAGTAGTGGACCTAGAGGTAGAGGAAGAGAAAAAGTGAGATGTTAAAAAGGACATTGAGCAGGGTTAATGTCATATCCCGGACTTCCATCTCCGATCATTTCCGCCCATCTTCACTTCATTCCTCTTAAATTCTACTCCACACCATCTCGGACTTACAACTCTGGTTACTCTGGTGTTATTCCTTTTTAGTATTAGTCTTCATTCTTGTACAATACCTGTGTCTCGCTTACAAGCACAGCTCCAGCTATGTTCCTGTCCCGATTTCACTCTGGTTATCTTTCTCCTGATTTTCCATCTTACTCATACTTACAAATCCGCACTGCTCCATTTACTAATCCACACTCAACTCCAGTATATAAACTCCCATACTCCGCCCTCTGGATTCCTTAGTCTGAATATTAGTTTTATTCTCTCAATCACTCATCTTTACTCTCTACCCTTACTCAACTTCACTACTAAGTGTTAAGTCTAACTCTGTACTCCGATTCTCACAAATACTAAGGCAAGACTTACGACAGGGGTGCAACACATATGTTGAAGCCAATGCCTGTCTGACCTTGAGTAACTCCAAGTCTCGGAGTTACTACCCCTTGAATACTGACCCTAACAGTTGAGAAGAAAGTGGTAGAGTTGATGATAGAGAATGAGGATTTGGATAGTACATGTAATTTGAATAAAAATGTTTTTTTTTTTAATTGTTCAAGCAGAGTAAGAGGTCTAGCTTTTTCTAGGTATTAGAGATAAAAATCTACAATGATTTCTGATACACAGTTTTTCACACTCCAAATAAGACAACTGGACTGAAACTAGTTTTTTTTAAAGTCAGAAATTCCCAGGACCACAATCTAAAACAAGCCTTGAATTTGAGACTTGTTAAAGTAGGAGGAAAGGTGGTAGTCATTCAAAAGAAGCAAAAACTTCAAGAGAACTTTACTGAAGTCTCTGGTTCATGGGGTTTATATACTACATTGGTGTTTGTAGCTATTTGTATATAATATCATAAAGAGAATCATATGATGATAAGGGAAAAAAAATCAATAATTGGAGGATAAGGAATGGCTATGCAACATGAGGAAGTTATGAGGTATTATCTTTAGATAGGAGTCTGAGTGAGTCATAGATAAGCATAGCCTTGATAATGGAAATGAAAAATAGAAGCATAATGTGGCAGCTAATCAGAATGTGTTTCAAATATAGCCATGACATGAGACATAGAATGTGTAGGTCAACATGATCATAAGAGTGTTTAGAAACAATCAAGTGTAATGTTGGAGTGATCTATAGGGTTAGAGTTAGGGGTAAAAGTTGAAATCATAACACTATCCCTCTCTTGCTGTTCTTGCTCCAAAAGATCTGTTATATAGTTAAGATGATTGAGTATTGGAGGTGGTAACTCCTCAGCCATGATATTTTCATAAGAAGTAAAAAATGATAAGAAGGTTTCATAGGTCATATTCAATTTCCATGGGCCATTAGGATATGAATCATGGAAATCTTGCAGAGATTGTGTGCATCCTGTGAGATTCTTTAGTGGTTTCTATGTGCATTCAGATTCATCATATCCTTCCCAGTAGACAAGGTACTCTAGATGTTTTCCACATAATCTGGAGTCAACAATATGATCAATGACAAATAATTCCTTGCAGTCCTTGGTTACTTTGACCAGGCCAGGTTTATACATTGTCTGGTCTTCTAGGTGCTCCTTGTAGAGTTTTACACATGAGATGTTCACTACTAGATGTATTTTTATAGTTCATGAAAGTTTAAGCTCTACAGAATTGCTTCCTTTCATGGATATTACAGCATAGGGGTCTAGCCATTGCTCAAAGAGCTTCTTTGACTGGTGGGTTAATTTGGCTTTGTTTATGTTTTCTTTTATTTGTTTAAGAATATTAGAGAAATCCAAAATGAATGTGTCTGCATGTGGTGATTTAGAAGGAGTGGAAGTGGGTTCTATTCCCATTCTAGGCTGATTATTTTTGTTACTTCAAACAGTGAGAATTTTGTAGAAGTGTGCTTTTTATGGTTATATGAAAAATTGTGTGATAGGAAGCCATTCTGACCAACTGTTTTTATTTTCAGCACAGAAGGTTCTAAGATATTGTTGAACTTCCCAATTCATGTGCTCTGTTCGTCTGTCCATTTGCAAATGATGAGCAGATGATAATTTAAGGGTGATGGATAAAGCTTTGCATATGTTTTTAATTAGTTCAGAAGTGAATTGTGGTCCATGCTTGAAATGATTGTTTTTGGTAAACCATAATGTTTTCATATGTGAGCAAGATAAAGTTTCACTAAATTGAGTAAGGAGCATGTTTTTACAGTGGGAATAAATTTGACTTCTTTAGAGAAGCAATTCATGACTGTGAGAATAGTGTCATAATGGTGTGAAAGTGGGAGATCTGTGATAAATCTGCTGAGATATCTTCCCATGGTGCATTTGGAGTTTCTAGTGGGTTTAGTAACCCTGCTAGTTTCTGGTTTGATCCTTTGAACTGTGCACATTTTTTACATCAAGATACATAGTCTTTTACTTCTTTCTGCATATGTGGTCAGATATATGACTGTAAGAGTAGTTCTAGTGTTTTCTTGGTTCTAGGATGTCCTGTGATAGGGGTGTCATGATGTAAACAAATTGTGTTGAGCTGAAGTTCTATGAGAACAAATATCACCCCCTTCCTAAGGAAAGCATCCTTGATTTCATAGTCAAGATTGGCAAAATGTCAAGAATTCATCTCCACATAGGATATAGATGTGGAATGGATTTGATCAGGGTCAATGACAAGTATTCTCTTGTTGTTGTTGTCAATTCCATCCATGTGATCTTTTCTTTGAGATAGGGTGTTTGCTTTTTCTATGGTGACACTATGTTTGTAATGCCATGTAAAATGGAAGTGGCTAAGATACTGGGCCCATCTAGCTTGGCAATGATTCAGGACTTGTCTTGTCATGAACCAAGTGAGATTCTGATGATCATTTTATATTTCAAATTCATACTGTGCACCTTCTAGATAATGGTGCCATAATTCAAGAGAGTGGATAACTGAGAGTATTTCTTTGTCAGTGACCAGGTAGTTCTATTCTTCTGTGACATATTATGGTGACATGCCATTTCCCTTTTTTCTCTCAATAGATAAGACAGTGCCCATTGCATAATCTGATGTATCTGATTCTAAGTGGTATTTGCAATCATTGTCCAGATAAGTGAGGACAGAGGCTATGGTAAAGGAGTATTTGAGCATGTTGAACACCTGTTGGCATGGATGTTTATTTGAAAGGAATGTCCTTTTTGGTAAGGTCATATAGAGAGTATGCTATTTTGGTGTAATTCTTGGATAAAGTACCAATAGAAGTTGGCTAATCTGAGAAATAAATGAATGTGTTTGACTGTTTTAGAAACTGGCAAATCTAAAATTGCTTTTACTTTTTCTTGATCCATTGTAATACCTTTGATTGTCACAATCATTCCCAGGAAATCTATAGATTTGACTTTAAAGAAGCATTTCTCAGGTTTGACAAATAGATCATTTTCTACTAATATTTTTAGAACTTCTAGTACTATTTTATCAAGTTCTTTTTTATTGTTGGTATATGTGAAAATCTTAAGGTCATCAATGTAAATGACTACAATGGAAGGTCATTGAACAAGTTATTCATCATAGTTTGGAATGTGGCTGGGGAATTGCATAATCTGAAGAACATAATAATGGGTTCAAAGGCACCCATGTGACAAATGAAAGTGGCTTTCCATTCATTTCATTCTTTGATGCAGACATTATTGTATCCTTATCTAAGATCTATATCTGTAAATAATTTAGCTCCCTTGAGTTTGTCCATAAGTTGTGAAATGAGCAGTAGTGGATAATTATTTTTGACTGTGTGGGAGTTTAGATGTGGTAATCCTGAACTATTCATTTCTTTCCATTCTTCTTAGGTATGAAGAAGACAGGAGAAGTCTGCTCTGATTTAGAAGGGCATATAGCCTTTGCATAATTGGTCTTCTATGAAGGAGGTTTTGCTTGTTTGGTGGAAGAAAGGCAAAGTAATCTTCTCTTCTTTGGTTTGAACATGTCTTTCAGGTCTATAGCATGATTCCATGGTTTTCACAAAGGGATTCATTTGCTTTCTTCTTTAGAAAATACATGGAGATAGGCATGGTATTCCTTTGAAACAAGTTCTGCAGGAGTAGGAGTTTTCTTTTCTTCTTTTAGTGCTTTTTTCATCTTGGCTTCACATAATTGTCAATGTTTGATGTAGCACTGCACTGCATGCCATTTTTCAGAGATAAGGTTTACATAAAAGTTGTCATAATCATCATTGTGACATTCATGTGGGCATCATAAGAGTGTGATTTCACTGGTATCCCAATTGATATCAGGGTTATGAGTTTTCAACCATGTGAATCTGAGAATAAAGTCATTCTTTCCAAGGTTTGTTATTTCACCTTCGATTTTCTCACAATGACCCTTGTAATCTATGATTAGGTCCATGGCATGTAATATTTCACCTACTTGGTTTTGCATTCCATCTATATTGTATATCTTTATCAGATATGCAAGCCTCTTTCTGGGTAGCTTGTGTTTCTTTATGAATTCTTTGTGTATGAATACTACATTGGCTTCTAAGTCTAAGAGTGCATTTGCCTTTTATATATCTGATGGTTTCCTGTAGTGACATGAGTATAGGCATAATTATTTCTTTAGAGATCTGCATAGATCATGAGAAGTGAGATTCTGGGTCTAAAGTTATTTTTGTGGTTATAGGTGAATTAAGCACAGGATTAGAGCTCCTGCTATGCCTTTCCAAGGTGTTTTGTACTCTGGGGGACACACCTGACTCAAATAGATTAGATTCAAAAAGATTTACATAATTATCTGAAATAGAAGTAGCTGTGTGAGACTGAGTGCCCAGATGGCTTAGTTTGCCTTGGCTTTTCCCTGCTTCTTTCTGACTCATACTTATCATAATAGAAGGCTTGCACCTCTTTTGCAGATATCCCTTGGATGTGAACAAAGAGATTGCGTTAAACCATGTTTTTAGAGATTTTCTCGACTTTTTCTGTTTTAACTGATTATACATTTCTTGGTTTGAGCACCTATTTGTGTTGTTTATTGTATCAATCACATTCTTGGCATTTGTTTTTGGTGGGTTTTGGGCAGTTCTTTGTGATGTGCCCTGTGCCATCACATGTGTAGTACTTTCTCCACTGTTTCCATTCTTTCTTAGAATGGCATTGATCTCCTTTTCTGAGAATCACTCATTCTCAATCTCTGTCCAACTAATGTCCATTATGTTTGAATCTTTCTTCTGGAATCTATTATTGTTCCAGTTACCTTGTGGTCACACATAGTGGAGTACATCCATAGCTAAACCTACTATTTGTATGCTTCTGACATATGTGAGAAGATCTGTGATTCTTTTGCCATCTTTGAATATTTGGTAAATGATGGCCCTTGACACATTTGCTTCTAGAAGCTTTATTGCATGTAAATCTGTCAGGTTTGCTAATTGATATAGAGCTTTCTATTTAATGAGGAAGTCTTCTATTTCCACTCTTGCCCAATCCTGTTGATTGGTTACCTGGAATAATCCTTCCAGATCTTCCATGAGTTCAGGCCATGTGTATGATGACCCTTTCTTTAAGTGTGTTTGTGCAAAGGGTCTAGCTCTTCTCTCTTTTATATAGTCATGAGAGTATGGCTAGTACTGCTTGGTAGGATGCAGGGATTATTACTGCTTGGTTGACTTTTAGCCATCCCTGCATCTTTGCCCACCATTCTTTGAACTTGGTGCTTTTTCCTTTGAAGACTCCAGGATTTGTGAATATTTCTATTTTTGAGTTTTGTTTTGTTTTTGTATTTTTGGAGGAAGTTGTGCTAGTTAAGTTAGCAATGGTGTCATTTGCAGTTTGCAAAGGGTAAGATGATGGGAGAAGGCTCTCACTTGACTTCTAGATCTGGATCTGGCACAGCAGGGGTTTCCTCTCACTCTGCTCTGTCTCTGAGTTTTGATCCCTTGGGTCTTGATCTACTAACGCTACTATATCCAATAGGAGTTCATTGTTGCTTGCTCAACTAAAGAAAGCTCTATTGACATTTGATGTCAATGCCACCCAAGCTATGTGATATGGCTGGCTTAACCTCAAGGTTGCCTATCTGATGTCTGTCTGGTGAACCTTTCTGGGGCTAATTCTCAGAGGGTGAGAGATAGGGAGGGAGTTGAAGGACTGGTCTGCATTAAGCACCAGTTAGTTCGTAGTTTGGGTTTCAAACATCTCTATTTTGATCTTGTGAGAAGACTCCATAATCCAATGTATATACTTTTTTAATGACTCAGTGTTTAGAAACTTGGCTGCTAGAGTTCTTGCTTACAGGTGCTGACTATTAGATGCAGGTTTGCCAACTACTGGCTAAGAATAGTAGTAGAGGTAATAAAGTTCTGGTGAAACAAGCCTTGAACTTGGGACTTGTTAAAATAGTAGAGAGAAAAGGTGGTAGTTATTTAAAAGAGGCAAAAACTCCAAGAGAATTTTATTGGTCTCTGGAGGCTGGTTCATGGGGTTTATATACTACATGGGTGTTTGTATCTATTTGTACATAATACCATAAAGGGAATCATATGATGATAAGGGAGAAATCAATGATTGAAGAATGAGAAATGGCTATGCAACATAAGGAAGTCATGAGGCTATCTTTAGATAGGAGTCTGAGTGAGTCATAGATAAGCATAGCCTTGATAATAGAAATGAAAGATAGAAGTATAATATGACAGTTAATCAGAATATGTTCCAAACATAGCCATGACATGAGGCATAGCATGTGTAGGTCATGTGATCATAAGGGTGTTTAGAAATGATCAAGTGTAAGGGTTGGAGTGATCTATAGGGCTAGAGTTAGGGGTAAAAGTTGAAATTATAACACAATCAGACCATTAACAACCAGTTTTTTTAATTTTAGCTCCAAAGAAAGACTGGTTCAGACCAGTTACAACTGATCCTAAAATAGGGGCTGACTAATAGCTACAGATCCCCCTAATTGTTATGTAATTTGGTTCACACAGTAAGAAGTTATGGCCATTTTATTGTCAAATACCCCCTCAGAGAAGATATATTCATAAGAATTAATTTTTTGTGACTGATTACTGTGGGAATCATGCTTAGTCATAGTGAGACCAAATATAGTAAACGCTCAGGGCTAGATGCTGACACCCAGATCTAGCTGATCAACCCAGAAATGGCCGAGATACAGCCATTTCTTGATCATATGTTATAAGTTAGATCTATAGAATGATCACAGTGTAAAAATTCAAAATAAATTTCTAAAAATCTGGAAAATTTGTGCTAAATACAGAAAAGTCAGGGCTATCGGAGGCATTATCAGTTGCACCAAAAGACTGGTTGCAACTAGTCTTTTTGTGGTTTTTTGATTTTTGAGAAAACTAAAAAGACTAGACCACTCAGGACTGTCCTGATCAGTTTGGTTTGGTTTGGTTGTGGTTTTTGAGTGGTCCTAGGACTGGACCTTTAAACACTAATGTCCAAGTTCTATAGCTAAGAGCCAAGAGGTTTTCTCATCAGTTCCTTCATATCCAGTCCATTGTATCAAGTATAATAGTTTGCAGTTCTTTCTTTGTCAATTGATCTTAGAGTCTAGAATTTTAGAGATCTTGTACTCCAGTTTGCCATCTACCTCAATCAGAGAAGGCAGAGTTACAATGCAATTAGGGATAATGTTGAAAACACAAGGTTCCAATTGAAAGATATGAAATACAGGGTATATAGACTTCATGGAGTCAGGGAGATGGAGTGTAAAGAAATGGGTTCCAGCTTTAGTGATAATGTCAAAAAGGCTCTAAATTCTGGTTCAAAAGTTTCTTGAAAAGTCATGTGATTCTAAAGTACTTAGCTTTAATAAAAACCTGATCTCCAACTAAGAAGTTTAGAGGCCAGAGTTCATTTATTATCAGTGGGTCCTTGATATCACTTTTGAGTGTGGGCCATTTTCTCTTAGAGAAACTAGTGTAGTGATTTGAGTAGAGTTTAAAGGTCCAGTTGCAGGACCATCAAAAGACTGGCAACCAAACTGGACTGGCACCAGTTGCAACCAGACTTAGTTGCCAGTTGCCTAGATATTTAATTTTACCAGTTGCCAGTTGCCTCCTTTTGAGAAAATCAAAAAACCTATTCAAAAACCTGTCACAACCAGTTGCAACTGGTGCCCCTATTAGCCATATGATTTCCCCTGTCAATCTACACTTCCAACAATTTATCCAGAATTTTACATATTTTATTTGAATTTCTGCACCAAATTTCAAGTTAATACCCCCCTAAACCAACACTCAACCCAGTTTCAATCATAACATCTGATCCCCTGCTCCGATCTTCACATAATATAGGAATAAAATGTAGCTAAAAGCCTGTTTGGAAACCCATGAACTGGCATGTTTTATGAAAGTCAGTTGTGAAAATCCCGATGTCTGAGTTTAAATGATTTGTGCCATGCGGCATTGCACTGAACCTTATCAACTTGGACTTTACCAATGGACTTTGACTCTGAGACACAGAACAAGTCCCATCAAGCACTGATCTGACAGCATGTCATACATTTTACAACTTTGCTCCTTAGTCTTACACTCTGTGCTGCTTCCACCTTGCTAGAATCGACCAAGATCACTAAGAAAGTGTCATATCCTGGACTTCCATCTCCGCACATCTTCACTTCATTCCTCTTAGATTCTACTCCACATCATCTCAGACTTACAACTCTGGTTACTCCGGTGTTATCCCCTTTAGTATTAGTCTTCATTCTTGTACAATACCTGTGTCTCGCTTACGAGCACAGCTCCAGCTATGTTCCTGTCTCGTTTTCACTCCAGTTATCTCTCTCCCAATTTCCTATCTTACTTATACTTACAAATCCGCACTGCTCCATTTACTAATCTGCACTTCGACTCTCGTATATAAACTCCTGTACTCCACCTCTATATTCTTTAGTCTGAATATTAGTTTTATTCTCTGGATCACTCCCGATCACCTCCAACCTCCAAGACCTTGACAGTCTATCTTTACTCTCTACTTTTACTCAACTTCACTACTAAGTGTTAGTCTAACTCCGTACTCCGATCCCCGCAAATACTAAGGCAAGACTTACAATAAGGGCGCAACACATACATTGAAGCCAATACCTGTCTGGCCCCAAGTAACTCTGAGTCTCAGAGTACTACCCCTTGAATACATGACCCTAACAGAAAGCACCTGAACCTTATCATACATCGGTGCTCACTGGGGAAGCATGGCTTATAGAGCTACTTCTAGGCCATCCAGAATGGATCTGATGTGAACTGGAAGTGCATGCACACATCTTTGCAAAGCTGATATCACAGCTTTGGGCCCTTGGTCATGGCAACTCAAGGTTTGTATCACTTGAAGAACAAGTTGCTATCTTTCTCTACTCAAGTGTCACTGGTTTAACAATCAGACATGTCAGAGAACACTTTCAACGGTCAGACAAGACAGTTTCATAGTGATTATTATTTGTATCACACTAATCACCCTCACACCATTCACTAGGTATTTCTGCAAAATGCTTTTTATCTTCTCATCCCCACCATTCTACATGAAATTTGTTCGCATGTCAGCTGATGACAAGATTCATTCTAAGATCCATACAAATCCCCACTTCTGGCCCTTTTTGAAGGGTACAATCAGTGCTATAGATGGTAGCCACATCAGTGCGGCACCCCCTGCATCAGGCTGAGCAGCATTTTGGAACCACAAAGGTTTTGTCTCATAAAACTGTCTCTTTGCATGCAATTTCAATATGCTCTTCATGTTTACACTCATGGGGTGGGAAGGTTCAGCCACAGATGCCTGGATCTACCAGGATGCATGTTCAAAAGGTTTAAATATTCCAGATGGCAGGTATTTTCTTGGAGATGCTGGTTTTCCACTACCTCCTGAGATGCTTGTCCCATATCAGGGAACTCGCTATTACTTGGCTGAATGGTGTCGAGCACAGCTAAGGTAAGTAGTATATGCTACGTTGGCACAAAATTAGCACAAAGTCACTAACTACAACTTTGGTAGGCCAGCAAATAAGGAAGAACTGTTCAACCTTCAACATTCCTCTGCATGGAATGTCATTGAACATATCTTTGGGGTTCTCAAGAATTGTTTCCAAATCCTCCTACTCCCCCCTGAGTACCATATGGACATCCAGGCCTGCATCCCTGTGGCGTTTTGTGCTGTCCACAACTTTATTCATATCCACAATATGGAAAGCTGTTGGACAGGATGGCCTTGGAGATTGTGCATTTGACAGGAACTCACCAGGTTCTCAGGACTTGGAAGCTGGACAGGACAAGGAGCCTGGGGACCAAGAGGACCAAGAGAATGGGGCTAAAGATGATAAGTGCACACATACAGTGCATCTGTTCTGTGATGACATCACCCAAGCTATGTGGAATGATTACCAGTGTGTTCTTCATGAAGGGGTCAATGTAGATGATGGGGATATTTTTGCTGATGAGGAGATGGATAATGAAGCAAGTGGCCCAGAGGACAACACCAATGCTGAGTAGTAGAACATGATACCATATCAATCTTTCATGTTGTCCAAACAAGGTTTATAACATGCCAGACAAGTGTAGCAAAAGATGACCTAGAAAGGGTTGGGGAGAGCAATCAGTGCAGGCTCTCCTGCATTGGATTTGTTTCACATACCCTCAACTTCCACCCTTACAAGGTCCAAATGCTCATCCTTGTCCAGAGTCAGTGTATATACCTCTGTGAAGCCTATATTGTGTGCGATCATTGCCCAGATGAATGCTTTGACATCCTTTGGCAGATCATTGTCCTGTTCATGCAGTGTTTGCATTGCCAGTTCCCAACAGGCTGATGCCTTGTCCTCAGAGGAGGTAGCAGTGTTCATGAGTGAGGAGGTGAGGAGGTTGAGGGACCCTTGCATCCCAAGCATGAGGGTCTTAGTGGCATGACTTGGAGATGGTCAAGTAGAGGCAGACTTGTGTGATGAAGGTGGAACTGCCAGTGCAGCAGTTGCCATGGCTGCATCAAGATTTGCCTATTTGGCAGCAGGACCAACAGATGATATGCTCCAGAAAGCACCCAGGAGAGGAGAGATACAGTAGAGAAAGGGAGAGCAGACGATGCTGCGATTAATAGTGAGTCATCACCAGTCATGTCTGAGTGTGACTGCTTCCCTATGCTGGATGGGGCAGTTGGCGTAGGGTGTGTGGTGGCAGTGATTTCAGTTGATAAGGTGCCAGTGGCAGTGGGAATTGCCAGTGCATGTTCCTTTTGCAGAAGTGGTCCTGCTGGTGCTCCCTAAGCTGCTATCAGTGGCATTATAGATTTGAGGGGGTACTGGTTGCCATGGCTCTGACAACAGCAGACTCAGACTCAGATGGGGAGAATGCAAACTGCCCCTTGGTACCTGTGTCAGGCATAATTTCATGAGGTACTTTGAAAACTCCTATCCTCTCTCCTTGAAAGGGTGAATTTGAGGGTGTTTCTGTAGAAAAATAAATTGGTTCAGCTCAGATATCTAATTGACTTGAATCTGACTCGAACAGGACACATATCTTGCTATACTCTTTCCAAACGTTCTCTTCATATTCACCTTGAATGTGAGCCCCATTCACATTGTCATAGTAAACACCAGATAATCTCTGATACACCTTGATCTCTGTATGTGTCTTTCAAATCTATCTGGATATCAGTAGTGCATAGCAACAAAGATTAACATACGTACTGCACTATTCCACTTGCTCTTGACCATTTGCCCTGTCTTCTTTTTCCCTGATGTCCAGAACTGTTCAAGATGTTCTGCAGCACCATTGAATGTTGCAGGCTGGAAGTTACCATTGTAGTTGCCTTCTGCAAGATGAGCATGGAGATAGTTAACAAGTTCCTCCACCTCCTTGCATTCCAGGAGGCCTTTTCAGTAGGAGCTTTGGACATCCAAGAGTGTATATAGTGATAAATGACACAGTGAGTCAATAGCGTTGCCAGTGAGGCAAGGTAGATCAGGATGTGTCTGGATTCATGGTGATTATCCATTTCTTGGGGGAAAAACAAGGTTTAGAATCCAAACTTAGACTTGGACCCAGCATGGTAGCCATTAGAAACAATGCAATATAAGTTCAAATTTTGCCAACATTCAAGTTTCTGAACAGGCCCTAAGTTAGTAATAGTATGTAGAATATTAGCCCCAAGTAATGCCAAGCTTCATTCCCACTCTGAGAATCAATATGAGGCCATATGTGTGAGTATATAGTCATATGACCCCCTAAACTAACATGTCACCTAGTGTTACTCATATCTTTGGATCCTGTGATCTGATCTATACACAATATAGAGATAGATTGTAGCTGGAAGTATGTAGAATAATATCTCTCACTAGTGGAAATCATGAATCTCACTGTAGGAGATGATATAACTAAATCTGGATCATATACCTCCTAAATCAACATACATTCTAAAATATGTTATATCTCCTGATCCTGTGGTCTGATCTCTACAATGTATAGGAGTAATATGTAGCTAATACAGTGTAGAATATTATCTAGTAGTCATCCAAGCAGCCATTCTCACTTCCTTAGGGGCTATGGACCAGTTTCCAGTGCAACTGATTGCAACTGGTTGCAACTAATAAAAAAGACTAATAGAACCAGTCCTAATCAGTCTGGTTGACAGTCTGAGGCCTCCAGAGATTATATTAGGACTGGTTCAGTCCAGTTGTCTGTCTAGAAAGTCAAAAAACCAGACTGGACTAGACTTTTAATCACTAGATTTGAGATCTATGAAGTATTCTCATGTGTATGTAGAGGAGGTGATAACCTTTATTGGCAAAGAAGGGTGAGACCCAGTAGTAGCATTTGAAGCATTGTTGTATGCAAACTCTATGAGGGACAGGAGTTTGAACCAGTTATCTTGCTGATAATTGTAGTAAATGTGAAGATATTGTTCTAGTGTTTGATTCATATACTTGTCTGGCCATCTCCCTTGGGGTGATAACTGGAGATGAAATATAGCCAGATATTGAGGGCTTTGCCTAAAGATCTGAAGAAATACAACATGAATTCTAATCCATAATTGGAGATGATATGAGAGGAAACTCTATGCTTGGAAAACATGTGGAGTAGGAACAACTTAGCTAAGTCCAGGGAAGTAATGGTGTTGTGAGTTGGAATGAATATGCACTGTTTAGATAGTCAATCTATGACAATCAGGATAGAGGTAAGTCCAGAGGATAGAGGAAGCTGTTTGATGAAATCCATAGAGATGGAGTTTTAGGGTTGTGTAAGGATGGGGAGTTGCTTTAGTAAACTATATGACTTATGTTTTGAAACTTTTATATGAGCACAGGAGGTATAGGAGGAGACACAGTCTTTGATGAAGGTCCTAATACCAGGCCAAGTGATTTACAACAAATTAGTTCCAAAGTCCAGTTTTGTTTGAAGTGTTTGAAAAGTGTGTGATTATGTTTGTAGTGAAGGACAGAGGTGGAGATCATTGGAGTAGGAGACATAGATGCAATTATCTAATTTTAAAAAACTATCTTTATCAACTTTTCAACAATGATCTTTGGAGATAGATGAAGACATATGTCTTATTGTAAGGGGATTAGAGGAGAGTACCAAGTGGATGTTGTTATGTAGGGTTTCAAGGTTGAAGAGTGTACTAGCTTGAAGTACTGGAGTTGCAAGATACTAGGTCACTCTAAGAGAGGATGTGAACTATTCTTGAGTAAAAATGGGTCTGAAATTGTGCAGATTGATGTAAGCATAGTCTCTATCCTCCTCTTTGGGATAGATGTCCCAATGGCAAGTGAGGGCATTAGGTTTAGCTTTGAGGCATCTAAGGCAGAAATGAACAATTATATTGAATTGACTGAGGAACTCTGACTAGTGGGCCTGTCACCAAATCAAGAGTTTGATGGTAGAAAAGTACTTGAGTTTCTTATAATCAGTGATAATATCAGTTGGAGCATTAGAGCCTTTGAGGTAGTGTCTTATCATGGGTATCATAGTTGAGCTTGGAGGATGTTGAAGTCTGAGAGTAGAATGCAACCAGCTGCATTTCATTGTTAAGACAATGGAGTAAGAGAATTCTGGTGATAGTGTAGTTAGAAGCATCTGTCTCTATGATCAGAGGAGCATCAGGGGGCCAATGAGTAAGGATGGAAGCAGAAATAAATATATCCTTAAATCTTCTAGAAGGCTGTATGGCAGATGTCATCAAATTTCCAGAAAGTACCTTTGTGAGTAAGACAAGTCAAAGGAAAGATAATATTAGAGTAAGTAGAGATAAAGTAACAGTAGAAATTTACAAAACCAAGGAAGATTGAATATCTTTCACTTTGTGAGGTTAGGCCAGTCTTGAATAGCCTTAATCTTGTTAGGGGACATGGAGAGACTGGAGGAAGTGAGCTGGTACCTGAGATACTCAGTAGAGATCATTGACTATTTGTATTTTTCATGTTTGATATAAAGCCCATGCTATGGAGTCATTAGAGTACCTCTCAGACATGCTCAGTGTGCAATGCCTTGTCCACAGAGTAGATGAGGATATTGTTCAGATACAGTAAGCAACAAAACTGATGCAATATTTGTATCATTTTGATTGAAGCATAATTATAGAGATTCCTATTGATACTAGACTACTGATATGCATTATGTCATCCATCTTATTGAATCTGGAAAGGCTGAGAATGTAGTTCACGTGACCAAGATTAAGAAGTGAAGAACCATTCCATCTCCCCTCATACCATTTGCTGCTACTTGAAGAAAGCTGGTATGAAGGCTGTAGTGAAGCAAAAACACCCTCTTCTTGCCCCACATCATAGAAGAGCAAGGATAGACTTTGCTCTAAGCCATCAGCATTGGACTGTTGAGGACTAGAAGTAGATTATCTGGTCAGATGAGACCAAAATCAATTGTATTGGGTCAGATGGTAGGAAATGGGCATGGAAAAAGCCAAGAGAGAGTCTCAGTAATAGGATTGTAGAGGGAAAGTTAAGTTTAGGGGAGGATTAGTGATGTTATGGGGCTGTATGACCTGGGAAGGGGTTGGAATGGCTTGCAAGATTGATGGTAAGATGAATACTGACCTCTATATGCAAACTTTAGAGGATGAACTCCAACACACTCTAGTGGATTATGGCTTTTCCCCAGAAGACATTATCTTCCAGCAAGACAATGATCCCAAACACACCAGTAGGAAGGCTAGGAAGTGGTTTGATGGTCATGGATTTGAGGTCATGGTATGGCCTGCTCAGTCTCCAGACCTTAATCCCATAGAACATCTATGGTTTCTCCTTAAAAGGAGACCAGCAAAGTATCTTGAGCTAGCTAAGGGGGGGTATTGGAACTTTGGAAGAGGATTAGAGTGGAATAGTATAAGATTGGTGTAGAGGAGTGTCAGAAACTGATTGAGAGCATGCCTAGAAGAGTCCAGGAGGTTATCAAGGCCAAAGAAGGATATACTTCATACTGATTTGTAATACTCCTATACTAGCAACAAAACTGATACAGTGAGTACCTCATATTAATTTTAAAATATTTCCTGATATAGAAAGAATTACATAATAAACCAATATACCATTCAAAAGCCCTTGATCAGAGCTTTCCAATGGTATCCAGGCTTAGAGGTCTAGCATCAACAGGGGTCTCAATAATTGTACTTCAATCAAAATGATATAAATATTGCATCAGTTTTTTGCTCACTATAAGCTGAACCTGATGCCCTTATCCCAACCTCCAGAGCTCTGAAAGCCCCTATTTATCAGAGTAGACATATCCTGCCCTTTACTTACATATGTTGCTACCTCTGGATTTTCATTAAGCCACTAAGTGTTGTACAACAATCGGAGTAAGCCATCAAGCAGAGGACATGAGGATGGATTACTGCTACAAATATGTTTTACAACCTTTGCTCCCCTAGGAGAGAAAATCTGCTTCTCATGCAAATGCTGAGTATCAATGATGTTGAGTTCCTTCTTTATCAGGAAAAACCTTTCCCAGATAATTCTGATAATTATCAGAAAATATTGATATTCTGATATTTTCATAGGAAATTATGATAATTGTGTGATAAATTGTGGTCATTTCAACAGTGGTCAGATCAGAGATAGTGTAAATTATATGATATTACATGGATTTCTAAGAAATATCAAGAAATAGGATATTTTGTATAGTATCCAAGTGTACAAAAGTGTAGTAAAAGTGTAGTACCTAAGTGTACAAAAAAGCGGACCAAAAATGTATTAAAAGTGTAGCATCTAAGTATACTAAAAAGAGGACCAAAAGTGTAGTAAAAGTGTAGTACCTAAGTGTACAAAAAAGCGAACCAAAAGTGTATTAAAAGTATAGTACCTAAGTGTACAAAAAAGCGGACTAAAGTGTAGTAAAAGTGTAGTATCTAAGTGTATCAAAAAGCAGACCAAAAGTGTATTAAAAGTGTAGTGTCTAAGTGTACAAAACAGCAGACAAAAGTGTAGTAAAAGTGTAGTACCTAAGCATACAAAAAAGCGGACCAAAAGTGTGGTACAAGTATAGTCATCAAGACCTAATTAAATTTTAGTGGTGTACTTTCTAATTGTGACAGTGTATTTTCCCACAGCCCCAGTTTGGATATGTGGCAATGTTTGTATGATGTTTTTGTTGTTTGGTCCTACAAACATATTTAAACCCAGCCTCTCTCAGATTTTTTCCCATAGTCTCTTTCTTCCCTTTCTTTATCATCACTCTTCTACACTCTTTACTACACTTTTTCACTACTTTTTCACTACACTTTTTACTACCCTCTTTCACTACACTTTATACTTATTGTTTTTTCTTATTATATCTTTCTATCTACACTTTTTGCTATGCTTTTTTCACTACACTTACTACACTTTTTTACCATACTATTATACTTTTCTTTTATTATACTTTCTTGTTTCACTTTTATAGATCAGTCAATTTCATTAAGTCTTTTACTAACTTATGTTTGCTTTTTTTAGGCTTATATAATCAATGTCTTATCTGATGGTAAGTTTATTTATGTTTCTTAAATTCTTTTATTGACTTTATCGTTTTATTAGATGTTTTATTTTATATTTTTTCACTGTAAGTGTTTTTTATAATAGTTGACTGATGTTTTTGCCCTATTTAGATATTATCTGAGTTAGTTTAATAATATAATATATAGCTCTTATTTTGTGTAGTTAATAAATCCAATATACAATATTTTACTCTATATTTTATAATATTTAAGTGAATATAGTATATATTATTCACTTATTCATGTGAAAAAACAACTTATAGCACATATTTATCAATTAATTACATCAATCTATCAGAGAACTATTTCAAAATACTCACAAAGATTCATGAAATATACTAGAATTGTGCTAAAATATCCAGAAAATACATAAAATTCATCCAATTCTAGGGGGAGTCTACTTTTTTGATACAATTTTAAGTAATTCAAGAAATACTTGGATTTTCAAATATTTCTAAGTATTTTCTGAAAAACTGATGCAATTATAATGAATTATCCAAGGGGGCTTTTTTCTGATGTTGATATCCCTCCTCCATGGCATTGTATGAGTGGAAAATACCATCTCCATGTCTTCATCACTGCTCTTATCAGAGCTCATTCCATTGCTTCCAAGCATCTTCACCATGTCAAATAGAAACTTCCATACCATAGCATCATCCTTGCCCTTCTCTGTCTGCAGTTCTACCAGACTTTTAGTGATACCAGAGCAGTGTCAATATTTCTTACATGAGTTAGAGGATATGAAGGATCAGTAACAAGAAAGTAAAACTTACACGAAGCCTTTGCTCAGCCCTCTGACCCTTTTATAACTTGAGTTCTTTGTCCTTCAGTAGTCTTGCAGAAATCTCCTACTCCATTTCAACAGCATTGTCAAGGATGCATGGCTTTCTGGTTGACAATCAGGTTTTGATACAGCCAAACTTCTGACTAATTGCATCAATCCAATATTGATCAGATCTTGGTTCTGTCAACCACTGCTTATCATGCTTCATTTGCTTGAGGTCCTGAACTAAGTGAAAGATGATGGCCTGATTCCAATTGGATGCAACTAGCCATCTGTAGTTCCACTTCAAGTTGTCAGGATCAGGACCTTCACTGCCACTCTTGAATACCTGAACTTTTTGACAAGAAGCCCTAGGAATGAGGAAAAAGTCATCATTGGAGGTGGTCTTAAAGACCTCTTTAAAGAGCTTGCAAACATGTTTCTAGAACAGATAAAAATCTAACTAGCAAACAACACATGAAGACTTACCAGGTTTGCATTGCATTCCTCATCCATTGCAATCTCTTGTTTCAACTTGAGAATAGCCCTTGATTGTCTTTTTGGTAACATAGGTGATTTTGAAGTCTTTTTCTCCAAAATCTTACAGACCTCTTCCACAATCTTCTTGATATAATCTTGATCCAATGGAGCAAAGGTATGGGAAGTCTCTGGACCACCCTGCAGAACTTGTAAGTAAGGAAGGGTCACATAAGTCTAATATATATGTAGGTACCAACAAATCTTGTAGAAGGCATAGGTTCATCACTTTCCTATTTGCATCAGCAAGGAAGGGCATCATGTAGGCTGAGAACCCTACATAGATATCTGCTAGCCTGGTGCTAGAGGAGGTTTGTTGTGAGGAGACTGGAAGGTAAGGGGGTTCCAAAGGAATTCATCTTGGAATAACTGGAGAGCAAGGGAGTTTGTTGTCTGACTTTTCACAGAGTTGAATTACTGTGGATGTGTGCAATGAATAAACCAACAAAGCTTGCTGTGGGACAAAAGGGTCAGGAGATTCATCATCCAAGTCTTCATGGACAAACATTGGGACATTAGATTGGGAAGTTGGGCAGATTGTTGTGGAAGTATAGGATGGGCAAACAGAGGAAGTTTGCTATGAAACAACAGGAGGAATTGGGGAACATCAGTGTGTAATGGCTTTTAAATCTTTTCTGGGCCTCAGTAATGAAGTACTCTCCAGGTGCTTATGATTTTCATAAGTAGAAAGAGCATCCATACTGTGCTATACTTACTTGAATTTTTTGGAGAGCTATGTCATAATTCTGTGAAAGTGCTGCAATTTCAGACTCCTTGTCAGCCTTAACAAGGGATTAAAATAAGTTGGGAACTCCTAGTGCCTGGGATGGGCCTACCTTCATTCTTTGAAAATTAAACAACCACTTCAATTTCACTTCTTTCTGTCTGATGTTGTGCCTGATACTCCACATCCTTGATCTTCTTCTTAAGAGATGGATTTCTGCTTCCTGCTGGGTAATCTTTGACTCTTGTTGAATAAGTGCAGCATTTGTCTCCTCCATGATCTTCTCATTCTGGCCCTCCAGCTCAGTAATTTATGCAGTATGATGCTACTGTTGGTTCTTGAATTGAACTACAGCTACTTAATATATCTTCTGTTTCTGTAAAACATTATTCTGTAGAGTTCATAGATTATTTCATTGGCAGTAATAAAAGTAAGCATAATGTTCATACCCCTTGGCAAGTGTTGCAGATGTCTATTGAAAATGTGTTTTCAAGGTGTACAAGTCTCAGTGAAGTAAGTTGGACTCATCAACTTCAACTAACATTACTTTAGTCTAAGCCCTGTTCATCTGTGGTTCAGTGAGTACCAGCTATCTACAATAGTTCATACATTGCCTGATTTCTTCACAATAGACTCAGCATATCATTCAGTGAGAAGTATCTATTCTGTAAGTAGAATTACTTACTGTTTCTGACACATCATTAGCTATCTGGTTCCACTTGCAGATAGATGAACACCAAGGATTGAAACTGAGCATTGAGGAGTCCAATGTGTCATCATCAGAGATTAATGTGCCAGGCATGATGGACAACTTGGTCTCAGATTCCATAGGGACCTTATCATTGATGGCTTCTCTGACATCATCAACTTCAGACATTGTGGCATCTACATATATCACCTGGAACATCAGAGGAAACACCCTGTGACCAAGCATTAGCTGCAATACTCTTAAAAATATATTTTGTAGAGTTGAAGGAACTTACAAGCAATGTTCACATTGAATTGAGCCTGCTCAACAGGTGGGAGTGGGTCAAGTGGATTGAGTGGATAAACTTCATCAACCAGGTTATTGCTGGAAAAAGAGAAAAACATCATAATTACACAACCAGAACACCTTGAGTGCATTTAAATACCTTATTCATGCTTGTTTATTGTTGTCAAGACATCAGCAGCATTCTCTAGTGGCAATGATTATTATTAGATCTAACTATAGTGGTCGGCATGCACTTGCAATAAATCTCATAATCAGAACAACTACCACTAGTGTTTTAAAGGCCAGTCCAGTCTGGTTTTTTTTTAACTTAGAAATTCCCAGGACCACAACTAGACTGCTAAAAACTGGTTTTTTTAATTTTAGCTCCAAAAAAAGACTGGTTCAGACCAGTTGCAACCAGTCCTAAAATAGGGGCTGACTAATAGCTACAGATCCCCCTAATTTTTATGTAATTTGGTTCACATGGTAAGAAGTTATGCCCATTTTATTAATACCCCCCCAGATGAGTATACTTATCAGAATTAATATTTTGTGACTGATTAGTGTGGAAATCAGGCTTAGTCATAGTGAGACCAAATATAGTAGACACTTAGGGCTAGATGCGGACACCTGGATCTAGCTGATTGACCAAGAAATAACCAAGATATAGCCATTTCCAGGTCATATGTTATAGATTAGATGTATGGAATGATCATATGGGGGGGTAAAATCAGTTGCACCAAAAGACCAGTTGCAACCAGTCTTTTTGCAGTTTTTTGATTTTTGAGAAACCTAGAAAGACCAGGACTGCTCTATTTCTAAAACTGAAAAGACTGGACCACTTCAGACCAGTCCTAATCAGTTTGGTTCAGTTTGGTTGCAGTTTTTGAGCAGTCCTAGGACCAGACCTTTAAATACTAACTATTGCCTTGTCTGTGTCTCCATTTTGATGCTAATACAAATTTCAGGCATAGAGGACAAGTGAGATAGCACTGTACAAGTACAAGTATGAGAGGGTATAAACTATAGGAACTAATAACTCTAATAGAGGATAGACAAGAACTGACTAGGTGGCAGGCTACAGAGTGCATACAAGTACAAATAATATACAACTTCAGGAAATCAACAGCTTCCATGATCATTCCTGGATATCTGCAGAATATAAGAAAGCACTCTGAATAGCATCTTTATTCAAGCTATGATATGATGGGTTCAATGTTATGGAAGTGATTTGAGGGAAAGCCATGAGCCAATCACTGCAAGCAATCTGTAAATGAAGAACGCATATACATACATTCTGGTTGCCAACTGACTTATAAGAATATCTGCTCAGTGGTTTTAAATTTGGTAAAACATGTGAAATGCAAAGCTTTGGTACCACAGATGTGGTTCTCCCCCTTCAGCACACATAAACTTGCTGTCAAAATAGGTTCCAAGGAAGTAAACTCAATATTTAAACTGTTAAGTATTACAATTTCCTATTTCTTATCCTATGTCATTCCACTCCCCTTCACTCTATAGTTTCCCTTTGGACTCATATCTTAGCTGTACATATATGCCCCATTAAGACCTTACCTTTGCTGGCTTACTAATCCCACCACTCTGATTGCAGTCACAGTACTTTAGTCATTTCTATTTCATCAGGATCTGCTCTCATCACTCTTAGATGACATGTCTTCTTCCTTCTTATGTCCTATTGTGACAATTCTGTTCTTCCCTCTGACTACCCCTTTATGCTATATAAACCATGCATCTCGTCCTGTAACCCCAGCTTAGATCTACTCAACAATACACCTTGTTTTGTATCCCTTCAAAACCCTTGATTACTTGCCCCAAGCTCCAAGCACCCTTAAACCCTCAAACCTTTGACTCCCACCAGATAGACTTGGTGGCCCTTGAATCTTCTTCACAACTAGTGGACTCACAGTGGTTGTTTGAGGTATCACAGCTGCACAGTGACTCTTGTTGTACGAGTTATTACTTAGTCCTACCTGGAACAAGTGTAACATTAAGATGATGTAACCTTGATGTACAATCCATGATTGCTGATAGGTATGTCTGGTGTGGCAAATGTCTAGCAACTGACAGTGTGAGTGTAGTAATAGCTTCGAGATTGGTGAGATGTATAGTGAGATGCAACACATAACCAAGGGGCCCACCTAGACATTGTAGATTCAAGAGGGTGACACTTCTTTCATTTCCAGAGACCCCAGCACATGTGTTTTATAGAAGGAGTGGTATTAAATATTTTGAGTATAAGCTGAAATTCTGTGAGTCCCAGAGCTAAGCCAGTAGTGTCAAAGGACAACCCTTGGAGGATACATAGAGAAGCTCTCTAAGTCGGTGGCATAGAGGAAGAGTGTTAAACATTAGGGCAGAGGTCACAGCAGTCTTGCCCTCTCATAAATGGTAGAGGTTTAGAAGTACTTTGTTGAAATTTTGTTGGCCATAGAGACTTGAGTGACTTGTTGTCCTCTCTTGCCCATTTGAACAGTGCCTGAAGAAGATTAGCCACAAGTATCAAGTGAGAAATAGTTGGTTGTACTTGAGCTATGAACATAGACTCCAGCTGTAGGTGTTTCATTGATCTTGTTATATCTGAGTCATCATTGATCTGGCACTTTGAGTGCAATTTTTGTCTCTATAGCAATATTTCAGCATGTTTGCATCTAGAAAATTTCAAGACCTTACCTCTGGGAGCTTACTGAGGCCATTGTCTATGGTTACTATGAATTTTGTATGTCTTCAAGTTGGACCTCTGGGAATTGCACACTCCTCTATTTAAGGGAAAGCAAAGATACATTGAGGTCAAGGTCACAATATAGGCACTAAGACAAAAGTGCAACTTGAAACAAAAGCATTTAATATCTGCAAATTTATGGTTGAGGAGATGCACTAATTGTCATATCATGTCCTTATCAACCATACCCAATTATATCAGCAATCATATGATTAGATAATTACTCTATCAATGCATAAAAATAAGGTTAGCCTTTTAAGGTCAAAACATAGTATCACAAAATACCTCCCAGGCAACTCTTCTCAGTGCTAGCCTTCTACACAGTCAGCAAACCCCTGATGTTGTTGCTCTTGTTATTCCATGTTCAGATGCTAATCCAGCAGCCAAGTTCAACAATCACCATATCCATAGTCCAGGAGATGATAGTGTCTAAACCACTCCTCTAGTGTTGTGTAACTATGCTGATCCCACCACCTGCTATATCACTGTTCTGGGTAGCTAGCACCTTCCACACAGATAAAGGAAAGGGAGTATCATTCATGATTGCAAATGATCCATCTTCCAATTATGGACACTCTGAATACTCACCAGCCCCTAGTGACTCCTTGCTCACTTCTCTTGAGAAAGGTAAAGTGTTTCAAAATTCAAAAACCTACTGGGGAGACAGGAAGACCTGGTCATAGCAGGTATAAAGAGGAATAGCTTTGCTGGAATAAGGCTGACTTCAAGAAGCTAAAGGTAAGCAACAAGTGGATAACAAAGGTATCCTACTGACCAAACTTCAGACTCTTACACACAAACTAGTTAGAAAGTATTTGAATGAAACTAAGTGCAGGGGCACACAAGATCTTGTGGGATCAGGACTGTGAAGCAAGAGGTGAGCTGCTGATATGACATCCAAGAACAACACTTACATGAAACTAGGTCTTGAAAGTCTATCCATTACTGGATGATTTTGCAAATGCTGGCCAGTAGATGATTTGATAACACTCTGACTGAAGTACATGTTGAAACTATTTTACATTTAGACTTCATCTTTCAGACTTATAGTTCTTGCTTTGTAAGCATATCATATGATATGTGATCATATGATTTATATCATGTGCCATTATTCATTCTTTATCACTATAGTAACATCTAGAACACCCTAGATTTTTTCCTGATCTATATTTCAAATTCAACATTTGATATATAGTCTAGACCATGATGTCATAGATAATAGGATCATATCCCATTGGATGATAACAATATCTTCTCACATGACATCATTGTTTTTATCATATGATAAGAGCTCTTTTAGCTATCCAATAGCATTACTTGCTCATATTGTTCCACATTCTATTTACCTTATATAGTGTTTTCTTTTAGATATTGCACAAGCCTACCCTAAAGTACCCACTCATGTATAAAAAAGAGTCCACTTTGTGTCCTCTCTCTAAGTTCTATTACTATGAAGCCAGCCCCTATACATCTTCAGAGCTTACACTAGCTCAACACAACTTCTGCTTTTATCTCTGAACTACTATTCATATATAGCCCTTGTAAGTCTTCTCACTGGGCTTAACCTTTCCTCTGTCCACAATACCTCGGTTGTATACAAAAAAAGTGCCATATATACTTCTTTAGTACACATCATAGAGGAGTCATCAAAAGCAGAGAATGCATTGCTCCTCCTCCTATAGTGACAAAAACTAAGTAGTTGACAAATCAAAAAGTACTACAGTAAATCACTGAATGTAAACAGAATGAATGGGACAAAGTTGGTCCCTAAGCAATTGTTATTGTTTTAGTCAAAATTAACCAATGAAAATAATCACCACTGTTCTCTTGGAAACAATGAGAACAGATCATCACTTGGTAGATAGCTGTGAATATTTTATCCAAGACAATTATACAATTATCACATACTCCCTTAACTACAAATAGTGAGGCTTTTTGTTTCTGCTTCATTGCAATTGCAAAACAACAATTATTTTAATCTAGGGGAGTCAGACAGACTTAAAAAGCTGGAGAGATCAAATGCATCAATAAACTCACTGCACATGTCTCTATTTCATCTCTCCTCAAACACTCAGGTATACATGGATGCCTGAGTGGGCATGAAGACACTATCTTGTGCTTGGCTGTATCCAATAGCAGAAATTTTCTAGCTAGTAGCAGTCAATGTAGTATCTTATCTACTGAAAATAAGTTAATGATAACCAGCAGGAATCAACAGATTGAGGTTATAGGACCTACAATGAATGATTCAGCTTCTGAAGTCCATCCAGATGTATAACTTCAGTGATTCAATCACTTGTGTAACATGGCTGTCATACAAGAGTGACCTACAAGAGGTGGTGTGTGGTAGATCAGGCCTTGGGTACATTATTTTGTGGCATCAGCAGGCAGACTCTGCAACTGAATTTGATGAGGTATTTTCAAGGCAGACCAGAACTGGACAAGAGATTATGAGCATCAGCTATCATGACAATGAAGGGGCTACTCACATTATTACAAGGACATGAGACAGATAGGCCCAGCTTAGAGTACACTAGTTGCTACCTCTTTAAGTATCTCAAGCCACTCATGACCAAGGTCCTTGTTTTCCCTTGGCTTCCTTAAAGACTCTATGTAGAAGTGCCTGGTTGCCAAGAGATCTGGTGTGCCATATCTTCCACCCATTAAAATATCATATAGGACATTATTCTTATCCCTTCTGAAGAGGCAGGCCATATTTTCATTGCCAGACCAATGCTCTCTTGTCCAAGTTGGGTATGGATTTGAAAGGGAAACTATAGATGGGACATTGGTTATGTCCTTAATGTTTATGACAATACTGTTGATATGCTAGTCATGCCATATGAGTGTCCATATGACTTGTTGGAGAAGAAGATGCAAAAGACATGTGCATTATTTGACTATCACACTGCTCACAATGCTCAGCTAGATTATTACCATCGCCAACACAAGGGGCTTAATCACATTTTAGTGCAATGATACCAACTACTTCATCAGCCTACTTCACCTTGTGTTGAAGATAGACAATCTGAAATGCATCATCATCCCTCCTCCTGAAGAGATTCTAATATTCAGAGAATCTGGCATTGACATGCCATTCATGCATCAAACATCACCCTCTTCTTTTCTCAATTTTGGAAAGAAGGGGATATTGTCTGCTTATTGTCTCCAGAGCTGTTAGATCAGAAGGCTAGGATCATCACTGTCAACATGGAATCACAATCAGTTTCCCTACATCTTGACAATCAGCTGTACCATTGCTCCCTCCTGGAGCAACAACATGTATTTTCTGTGGGGAAGCAAGTGCAAATATTTGTTGACACTGACCACAGGCATACAGGGATGGTTATGGCAGTCTGAGAAGCTGAAAACAAGGTTACTCTATCAAATATGTCCTCCAAAGTAAGTCCTAGTTATTACTATGCACACCGATCTCAATATCTTGTAAAGATAAGCTTCTACTTTCTTCCTAGAAACCTTCTATCCAGATCAGCAGTGGACTTCTCATCACCTGCTTCCCCTTATCTGCCTTCCATAAATTGAACTGCTGTTAGGGGTGTTATTCGAGGGGTAGTAACTCCGAGACTCGGAGTTACTCGGGGTCGGACAGGTGTCGGCTTCAACATATGTGTTGCGCCCTTGCTGTAAGTCTTGCCTTAGTATTTGCGGGGATCGGGGTTTGGAGTTAGACTTAACACTTAGTAGTGAAGTCAAGTAAGGGTAAAGAGTAAAGATAGACCATCGAGGTCTCGGAGGTCGGAGGTCAGAGTTAATCGGGAGTGATCAAGAGGATAAAACTAATATTCAGACTAAAGAATACAGAGGCGGAGTACAGGAGTTTATATATGGGAGTCGAGTGCAGATTAGTAAACGGAGCAGTGCAGATTTGTAAGTATGAGTAAGACGGGAAATCGGAAGAGACATAACCGGAGTGAAAACAGGACAGGAACATAGCCGGAGCTGTGCTCGTAAGCGAGACACAGGTATAGTACAAGAATAAAGACTAATACTAAAGGAGATAACGCCGGAGTAACCGGAGTTGTAAGTCCGAGATGATGCGGAGTAGAATCTAAGAGGAGCGAAGTGAAGATGTGCGGAGATGATCGGAGATGGAAGTCCGGGATATGACAGTATCCCCCTCTTAGGCCTGAACCCATGAAGGCCATAAAAGGAAACAATACTTATCAAAGCGGGGATCAGCGAACAATAGTGTGGTTGCACGGAGTTAGTTTGGGACTCCAATGTGGGACCATATATAAGTCCGGGTGGGCGCTCCTCGAGTTCGTTAACTTCTCTTTTCTTTAAAAAATGTCTAACTTTGTCGACATTGAGAACTGGTCCAACGATTGCCTCAAGGAGGGCGACGACGACAGCGACGAGCTGTTCGTAGCAAAGGCGGTGGAAAGGCGGCGTCGAGTGAAAGCGTGGAGGGAAGCAGAGGAGCGGAGGAAGGCGGAGGAGGAGGCCAAGAGAAAGGCAGAGGAGGAGGAAAGGGTTCGAAGGGTGGAGGAAGCGAGGAAGGCCGCGGAGGAGAGGCGGTTGAAGGTAGAGTTTTAAAGTCCGGTCCGGTCCGGTTTTCCACGCCCCAAATAAGGCAACCGGACCGAACCGGTCTTTTTTAAGCTCAGAATTTCCCAGGACTGCAACTGGACCGATAAAAACCGGTTTTTTAATTTTAGCTCCACAAAAAGACCGGTTCGGACCGGTCGCAACCGATCCTAAATTAGGGTTTGACTAATAGCTACAGATCCTGCTAATTGTTATGTAATTTGGTTCACACAGTAAGAAGTTATGCCCATTTTATTGTCAAATACCCCCCTAGATGAGATATACCCTTCAGAATTAATATTTT
>JBBPMZ010000066.1:0-31663 GCA_038090575.1 Tylopilus cf. pernanus | reverse complement strand
AAGCTCACGTGTTGCTGCAGGAATCAAAAACTTCCTGCGGACGAAAATGTTGTACAGCAGGGTCTTGAAACCCTTCACCGAAAGCTAGATGGATACAATGACATCCTTGGCAAACAGCCCTATCTGGGAGGAGAAGTACGTTCTTGTTGTCAACGTGTGATGGTCAGACTAAGAACGTTTTCATTCAGAGCCTTACCTTGGCAGACCTCTTCCATCTTCCATACGGAACCATTGTGTTTGAAGAGTTAGAATATTCTTCTTTACTCGAAAATAAACCCAACGTCGCGAGGTAGGATTCCTCGGTCTTCGATCAGTTACAATAGTTGAAGGCTGATGGTCCGTGACAGATGGTGGAAGGACATCTCTGCCAGATCGGCGTGGCAGGCTGTGAAGGCGAGCGCCGCCTAAGTCCATCTTGAATTTTCGCTGTATTTCTACTGTGTAGAATAACTAACCATCATTACGTCTGGATGAAAAACGAAATAACCACGTAGTCGGAGCTCGCGAAAGAGAGGAGCGTCTAGCAATGATATATTGGTATTTGAGTTTGGGTCCGACGGCGGGGAAAAACTTTCAAATTTCAAACTTGACTCTAAAAATTCCGCAAGGCGAAATGTGGTAGAGTATTGCCAGCGCATATTCAACGTTCGACGTTCAATCCGAAGCAATATCCCTGGATAGTACTCCTTTCAGGTCCGCCCGATTCTAGAAACAATCAAGCACCTAGATCGAGGGTGACCAACGCATTAAAAATCGATAATCAGGTCCACTCATGATTAGTTGCTACCGGCAGTGTTCGCAATGCTGTCCCAGTCACTCTCCGGGGGATTGTGGGATGAGTTTGTTGGGGAATCCTGTCAAACGCACACATATTCGGTATTATCAGATAGTCCAATGACCGAGGGACAGGAATGAGGTAGCAAACATGCAGGGGGGCAGTAGGAGAACTCCCTTACCAAGCGTACGGCGCCCTCACTGGATGATTGTTCGAACGGCTTTCGCCAGGTTACACTGTCCCCAAAACGTCGAAATGAGTACATGGAGAATTTCTCGTGCCTCGAGTACTTTGAGGGGTTGGCATATATCTCCTACTGCCCTTGAGGTCCCTCTGAGGGATTCAAAACAATCCTGGCTCAACGTCGGGGGCCGTATACATGAACGTGTCCCGACCTTATGTTGTGAGTAGCGAGAAATATGTAAAGCCAGATAGCGTAGGGGGGGCTTACACAGCGAGACGAATTCCAATCTGTAAACAAAGCCTAGTTCAAAAGACCGTCTTTGACAGCTTCATCGACGAAGCCTCCCAATCTCAGGCCCGATCTTGTCCCTATAATCTCACCTCTTATGGTCTCTATCGTTGCAGCTCTTCGTCCTCAGCTTGCTTGCGTTCTCTCTCCGCATCATGATCTTTCCTTCCCTTCAGCGACGGAGAATGCGACCCTCCTCTGGACGTCGTGCTCGACCTGCCTCACCCATCCCCTCCCCTCTGATGACAGGAATGTAGCGCATGCTACCTTCTGGCTTCTGGCTCCGTCGCACAGGCACCCGGAAGGGCATGGCATGTATGTAGCGGGTAGATCTTCGTTAGGCAAGTTTTCTTCCTCTTGTCCCCTATGGAGGCGACAGCCCCATCATTCCGGCCTGTAGTAGCAGCTCCAAAAGTTGATATTGGAGGAAGTGTGAGTCGTCAGCCGTAGCAACGTCAGAAGCTCTAGAATATCTTTCCTGAGGGCGGATTCAGAGGGTGGTGGCACAATCTGGGGGACAATGTCGACGAACGTTCGAACACATCAACACAGAATCAGAAGGGGTTGCGAGGAAACGCTCACAGAACTCATAATGTTTTAGGGCCGGGACTGGGTCTAGTACCATGAGCCTGCAACTAAGTAGCATCATCAGTTCAAGCTGTTATGAACTATACCCCATACAATCACTCAGTCACGGCAGACCTCCGGTCTTCAGATATCCATATAGATTACCACGTCACATTCAGGGCAACGCTGCCGCAGGAAGGTACGAACCCGTGTGTCGCCTCCAGGAATGGAATGGAGCAATGGCTCGGATGTTCTGACCTTAAGAATCCAAGTTCGCGACGAAAGGCCTGGGGTTCCAGATTAATGGATGGATTAGCCATCAAATACCAAATCGATCAACTTGTTGTTGCTCAATGCGATGCCCGGATGTAAAAATCGTCATTGCGGATGTAGTCTACAACCCCTGTTAAAGCGCTTGTTTCGATACACCTGGGCCCTTGGCTGAAGTTGCCAATGTGTTGACGCAGTTAGCGAAATCATCCCCACTGTGACAGGTTGAAGAGCTCGCATGTTAAGAAGGATCGAAGTGGTTGTTATGATGAACCAATTCGAATTCGCAGAAGGGCGAGGCCTTTAGAACACGCAAGAGTAAAAAAGACATAATTAGGCAGACCCTACGGTATTAACGGTAACGGACCTTAGTCTGGTGACCAGCCCGTCTATGAGGTCACGTGTGCCGCGATCCAAAATGGATGAGGCAGACCATCGATAGACGTCGAGGAGCAAAAAGTAATTTTTAAATTTAAAATTTTAACTCCCATTTTCAATACACTATAAACATCGAGAAAATGTCGTAATCCCCGGTGTGAAACGAACCTCTCTGAGGCTGGGCTGTGTCAATCGGAGTTAAAAAAAAAAGAAGATAGTATTTGATTACTCGATTTGGATAGCCATGCGGGCTGCGTGAGTAAAACGTGTGCACTGCCACTACCGCTTCGCATGCCGTTGGTCGCTGCAAAGGGGATGACCAGCACCTCGCCATCAACTCCCAATGGCATTCTTCAACTGGTCCATAAATTGGACGACGGGGCATCTCGTGTGCCGTCAGCTTCAGAACGATGACCTGGCAATCCGACATTTCCTTCCATGGAATCTCCCTGCACAGCAGCTGTTGTGACGAAAGTCAGTCATGACTCGCACACACGAATGGGTCAGTACCTCGAACAATATGCACCCGAACGAGTATATGTCCGCAGACGGATGAGGTTTGCAACCTGGAACAAGTCGTTCGGGTGCTGCCCATCTTACCGCCCCTGGATTGTTTGAGCTCGACAACCGTTCCAAATATGACAGGCCAGGTTGCAGCTTTCCGATGGTAGACGCAAGACCAAAGTCCGTTATTCGCGGCTGATGGTTCTCGTCAATCAGCACATTGCCCTGCATGAACATTAGTGCCCGTCTAGTAATGTGCTCCTCAACATACGGTATGTAAATCACCATGAAACACTGGGATCGAATGAACTACGCAGAGTCAGAGAATGCAGCGAAGGAATGCTGACTAGAACTCACGATATTGGAGGCCGCATCCAATACCATGTGCCTACGACTTTTCAGCATCCAAAGTTCAAGCTTGGTTGCGAGACATACCAGCTGCAGTCGCTCAGTCGTGGTGAGAACCATGCCGCTGTTCTCCAGATATGCGCGCAAATTACCGCGCAACATCCAGGGCGACACCATCGCGGGTAGTGGTCCAAAGTCGTACGTTACACCTAGCAGCGGAACAATGTTCGGATGGTCCAGTCTTTTCAAGAATCCGAGTTCACGACGAAAGGCCTGCGCGTTCCCGATTAATGGGTGGGTTGGCTATTGGGGATAAAACAGACCTTCTTATGTCGCTCCAAGTGACGCCCGGATTCAAAAACCCTCACCACCTTCACAGCAACCTACAGATATGATGATAAGAGAGCGGTCATTTAAAGGGGGGATATCGAACCAAGGGTGTCGCTCCTGAACTATCTATGAACGCGCACTTGTACACATTCCCGAATGCACCTCCGTCAAAGGGAAGTTCAGAGTTTCGGATGATTCGTTCTGTCAGGTCCTCCGGTGGACGCTCTTGAAATCTAGAAAGGTGCTGGCAAATGAGCGCTCCGAGTTTACAACTGACAGACCGAAAACGAACAGATGGAACATGAGGCGGTATGAATGCGCGGTGCCGTTCCTTGTGTTGGCGAGACCAGACTAGCAAACGTGAGGGGGAGGACTGAAGCTGAAGAGAGAATGGGCCCCACGTGCATACAGCATACAAGGCACGTGTCCTGACACATCGCAACATTCAGTGCGGAGCATGGGAATGATTGCGATGAGTTGTCTTCCCACGCGGAAGACTCAGGAAGAGCAACGTTGTCCGGCACTAGTGGTGAGACAACAAGCTGCCGAAGTATCAGATCTAGCGCTTGCTGGCCCTGCAACGCGTTCAGGGTACCGATCGCTGCACGTGTTGCAGCTAGTGGCATCGAGCTACCTGAAGTCGATGCGCTGAGGGCAAGCTCGGCCACATACGTCCCATCCTCAGCCCGGACCACAACGACATCCGCAGTGATGAGTAGGGGTCAATATATGCTGGGACGTATAATGAAAGCCTAAGACGTGAGTGCAGCTATGGCAAAATGAGCAATGTCACATTACGGGTGATGACTGTACCTTCCATGGTTAAGACGAAGGATGTCCGGTATGGGGTGCGTAGAGTTCGGAATGCGTATACGAGTTCAAAGAGGTACTGGCCTGAGAAAGGCTGGGGAGGCTAAGCTGCAGATGAGACTTGAAGTCACGCGCTGCCGGAGGACGATGGTGCGATGTTCAAACTTGCCAACTTAGTCCCAACCTAGACTCGTGACCAGCCGGCCGTCTATCGACGGCTTGCGCAGTTGCCTCTTTTAGACGGCTGGTCACGAGTCTAGTCCCAACCGGTCCCAATTTGTTGAAGCATCTGGTTGAGTGTTTTGAGCACCACAACCAGTGAGAGGCTCCGATGCTCGACACTCTCACAAGAACTAAATGACCTGCTTGGACGGGCTTCGCTGGGCCGGTGCGGATAAGATTGCCCTTGCAGTTGTACAAGTATATTGTATGAGATTACTTGCGGCCCCCGCCTACAAACCTGGCAAATTCCTGATACGCCATGAATGAGCATTCTAGGCTGGCGGAGAACTCGTGAAAACCATCACCATCATCTTTTATCTCGACGGTCCCGGCTATCCCGTTCATCTCGTCGATCGTAGTACTTCCCTCTGCCTTCCCTTTCTCTATCCCGGAGGGGATCTCTGTCACTTCGAGATCGTTCTCTCCGGTCTTTGTCCCTATAATCCCTCCTCTCGCGGTCTCTATCGTCGTAGTCCTTCGTTCTTCGCTTGCTCTCGTCGTCGCGGTCGCGGTCACGTTCACGTTCACTCCTCCGTTCGCGGTCATCGTGTCCACTCCGTTCCCGCTCTGTGTCACGATCTTTCCTTTCCTTCCGCGACGGAGAATGCGAGCCTCTTCTAGACGTGGTGCCAGATCTGCTTGACCCACCGTCCTTCCTGGCTACAGGAACGTAACGCATATCTGGACCCTTTGGCTTTTTCTTCCCGCTTCCATCGTCTTCAGGTTCTCGCTCCTTTGCACCGATACCCAGGAGGGCGGGGCGCGCATGTGGCAGGTATAGTTCCGTCAAGCCGTTTTTCCTCCTCTTGTCCCCCTTGGAGGCGATAGCCCCGTCAGTCCATCCCATACCGCGTAGCATAGCAGCCCCAAAGGCCGATATGGGAACACGTTCATAGTCGTCGGCCGTGGCGACGTCAGGAAGCTCCTGAACATCTTGCTTGAGCGCATCTGTTTCAGAGAGTGGGGGTACGGGGATGATGTCGACGGCGAGCGTGGACTCGTCTTCGCCAGCCAGAATTGCACGAAGCGCCCTTTGATCCTCGGTTTCCTCGACGGTCTCGGCTGGTACTGTCGACGCAGACTCCATCTCCAAGGTCCCATCTTCTTCAGCTTCCACCTTGACTCGCTTATTGGTTTGCAAGCCAGATAGCTGAGGGCCGGAATTGATGGTATCTCTAGTTCCGAGTCCACCAACACTGCCGTCTGCGCCAGTCGCTGCAAGAGCAGAATCCGGAACAAAGGAAGGTGTGCCACGAGAGGCATAACCTTGAACACGAGAGCAAGCTGCACGTCGTCTTTTTGCCGCCTCACGCCAATCAGGATTCGGCTTGGAGGGAATAACGAGCGGTGCCTCCGAGTCCGCTCCTTTCTTCTTTTTTTGTTGCAAGCTAGAATTCCATGTTATATGAGACAACTTTTTTGAGTCGACTTCAATGAAGGGTGAAGATTGGTTGCGAATGACGCACCGCTGGCCTCCAGGCTGCTTGGTACCGACCACAAAATGATCGTCGTCGCTCGAATCCGTGTGGTGAGCATCGTCATCCGCACCACCGTTGGAAAAGACGATGCCAGTCTCGCCATCGTCGTCTGAGTCTTCTCGAGAGCTGAATGTGCGCGGAGAACCTGCGAGAGGGCTTCCTGTTGCAGAGCTGCCAGCGCTGGCTAAATGACGGGGAAGAGCTGGTATTTTGAATGGGCCATCAGACTCTGGGCCGGATGAGGGAGGTCGGGATGTTGGTGTTGGTCGACGGACGGTGAACGACACGGGAGTCGCCATGTCGCGATCGTTTGTTCCAAGCCTTGAATTTCTTTCTCACAAGTGACTCAGAGCTGGTGGCTGTGTCACTAACACTCCACCATTGCCCGTGAGGCTTTCAAGGCTCAAACGTTCACCTGGCAAGGGTATCTTACTGCATGAACGACACAGGCGTCAAAGAGAAATATAAGCAACATCAACAAGCTCGCGGAAGAAAGGGGGTCGGTGTATCGAAATCACATGACGTCTATCGTACAACAGCCAGACTGATATCGGTCAGATGGTGTTACTAACTTGGTCGCGCCGACCTGAATCACTCTTTCCCATAATTTCAACGACGGAGGGTAGCAATTCCAAGCAAGAGAGACAGCGATAAGGTGATCGCTAAGAAAAGACCCAAGAGAAGCTCTGTGACATCTACAGGATTGGTTAGCTCTGAGAAGCGGCAGATTCTGAAGTGGAACTGTTTGCGAGTCCTCTTGATGACATTCTATGGTAAATAGTGGAATCTGGTTGACGTTTAATTGGAGGTTTAGGTAACCAAGGTGCGGACAATGTTCGGCCGACGAAACGAGTCCATACAAAGTAGGAGGGTCGCGGTCGACAATTGTAAAGTCGCGAGAGTCTTCCAAGGTGAGATGCTTCAACATTGTCCAGGTCTTCGCCATTCGCTCGAGTATGTTGTTGTCCAGTGTGTGCCGCAGCGTGACTGGTGACCAAGCGCAGATGTCTGAGTGCCAGCAAACCGATGAGTAGGTGTGACGAATCACAACCTAAGATTAATACGCGTTGCAGAGACTCTTGCCCTATAGACTTTAAAACCAGATCCCTTCAGGGTCTGAATTAGCTTCCCGAGAAGGTATTGCCCCCAATTTCTGAAGTCCCGGCGAGCGAACTGCTTTCAATAGTTGAAAATCCGGAGAATAGGAACAATATAGCTTGAGTTCAAGCATCGCAAAGAATGGAATGTGTATTTCTGGAACGGGATCAAGACCTCGAGGGCAGTCGGATGTCAAGCGTGTCGAGTCGCTCAAGTAGAGTGATTCAAGGCTCTCGAGCAATCAAATCGGTACGATCTATTCGTAAACGTCCAGAGTATCGTTGACTAGATAGCATACATCATTTATTGAGTCTACGGCAGAATAGACGACAAGGGTTAGTACCGTTGTTGATTTCAAGTAACTCAGTGTCCACATGGTACTGAAATACTTGTAGTAACAAAATACAAGTATCATGAGAACTTGTACAGCTTGGGAAGCGGAGAATCAGAGATCTAAGTAATGCTGAATTTACTCACTTGGACAAAGATGACATTCCAAAGCGAATCAGGTCTCGCCGTCCTTGGGGTGACAGCAGTGGAGATAGCAAATCCAGTGGTTGAAGAGCCCGATGTTCGAGAGTAACGGGAGGGCGAGGCATGAACTGAAGAGCATCTCTATCAAGCTTAGATAGAGGAGATAGTATTTGTCAGGGAGAGGGATACCAACCCGTGTGATGTTTCTGACGAGTTTACGGCCGTTCCCAGTCTCGCAAGGATAGCGGCTTGACGAATTTCTGTACACAAACAGTGCTAATAAGTTATCAAATCGAAGGTGAGGAGTGAGTCCATTGCCAACGGCGTACCAGTGCTATTGCGGATGCTTCCTCACAAGGATCCTCGCTCGTATCAAGTATTTCCCGAGGAAGACAAAGCACGAGATTTACGAGGGATTCCTGACTGCGCCAGAGGATCGAAAGAGCTGGCGCGGAGAATGCATGTCACGTCCTAGCTAATGTTGCAAGGTCTGCGCAATCGCCCTTGGCTTCGTCGCAAAAACAAACTCAATGTTGAATGGGATACCTATTATGTCCAAGCAACGGGTCCGAGCCATCTCGGCTCAATCAGGTCGGCGCTCCAAGGTGAATGGAAGGTGCACTTGGACAGTAGGGCTATGTCACGGCTCTACTCGCATGGATATTCGTCACAGTCGCTAGTGTCAAGTTGCTCAGACGCCTATTTTCAAACGCATCACCCCCCAAGACTCGTACCTCACTGCATATTTTATGAGGACATTGATTTTGTCCTTGAGTACCAGGTCATCACCCAACTCTTGTTCTTCTGGATTGTGGGTCGCGGATGTCCTGAGAAGCACGTTGCGCACGGTCGAAAGGGCGATTCGACTGGGGTGAAGGCGATTTGTGCTTACTTGTGCCAAGTAATGTTGACTGTAGCAATGTCATACTCGAGAACATGGGGGTGCATAGTGAGGGCAGGGCAACGAAAAACGTGACTCTGATGCAGTTCGAGTGGCGAAAACGTTGTGGAGTGACACAGCCACCAATTCTGAGAAGCAGACCTAACGCCACCAGAATTGGATGACTCTTTCGAAATACCAGCTTTGTGTCGCTGAACATCGATCAAAGCTCTGAACGCACCGCAGCATCAACAAACACTAGATATGCTTCACGGCGGAGACCCTTGCGGCCTGTTATCGTGCTAGTGCTAGACACGTTGCCCCGAGTCTTCGGTGTGGGAAGATAATTCGTTGCTCACAATCATCTCCGTGTTCCGCGTTGAATTGCAAGTTGAAGAGTCGTGTGTCAAGACACGCACTTTGCGCATGCCAGATGCTGTATGCTATGCACGCTCTGGGCTACTCTTTTCCTCTCCTCCTCTTCCCTACGTCTGCTAACTTGATCCTGCGAACACAAGGAATAGCAACGCGCGCTCATACACCATCATGCTTCGTTGCATTTCTGAGTTGTTCGTTTTCGGTCTGCTCATTGTAGATTTAAGTACTCACCTATCCTACCAGATTTCAAGAACGTCCACCGGAGGACCTAACAGATAGAATTATTCGAGACTCTGAACTTCCCATCGATGGTGGTGCGTTTGGAAATGTGTACAGGTGCAGGTTCAGAGATACTTCGGGAGCATCATTCATGGTTCGATATTTCGTATTTGAACACACACTCTCTTACCATCAATATGTCCTCAGGTTGCTGTAAAGACAGTGAGGGTTTTCGCCGGACGTCACCTGGAGCGACACAAAAAGGTCAGTTTTATCTTTCATAGCTAATCCGTCTTCTCATTTGGAATACGCAGGACTTTCGCCGTGAACTCGGCTTCTTGAAAAGACTGGAGCACCCGAACATCGTTCCACTCCTGGGTGTGACATACGGCTTTGGTCCACTACCCGCGATGGTGTCGCCCTGGATGTTGCGTGGTAACTTGCACGCATATCTGGAGGACAGAGGGCGTGTTCTAACTATGACTGAGCGATTGCAACTGGTGCGTTTCGCAGCCAAGTTGAGTACTCAATTGAGGATGCTGAAAAGTCGTAGGCACATGGGATCGGATCTGGCCTTCAATACCGTGAGTTCTACTAGTTGGTACTCTCCTGCAACACGTTCCTAATTTTGCGTTAGTTCACTCGATCCCAGTGTTTCATGGCGACCTGCATAGCGTATGTCGAGGAGCGCATTACTTGACAGGCACTAACGTCATGCAGGGCAATGTGCTGATCGATGAAAATCACAATCCGCGAATAACAGATTTCGGTCTTGCATCTACCATCGGGAAGCTGCACCCTGGTTTGTCGTATTTGCAACGGTTGTCATACTCAGACAAAGCAGGGGCGGTGAGATGGGCGGCACCTGAACGACTTGCTGAGAACTTCAAACCTCACCCATCTGCAGACATATACTCGTTCGGGTGTATATTGTTCGAGGTATTATCCCGTTCGTGTGTGCGAGTGACGACTGAGTTTCATCACTGCAGCTGCTGTGCGGAGACGTTCCATGGAAGGAGATGACTGATTATCAGGTCATCGTTTTAAAGCTCACGGAACACAAACCGCCTTGTCGTCCTGTTTACGAACCAGCTGAGGAAGGGCATTGGGTGTTGATGATGAGGTGTTGGTCAACTCCTCTTGAACGACCGACAGCATCCGAGGTGGTAGTGGCAGTGCACGCATTTTACTCCCGCAGTTCACATGGGTACCCAAACCGAGTAATCGAATTTCGTTTCCTTTTTTTTTTTCTAGCTCCGATCGACCACGCCTTTTCAATGGGTTCAACCCAGGCAGCATCGGCAGCACAGGATGATATGACATCACATTAATATTCAGTTTCGCCGCTTATCACCGTCGCGGTTTTCCTGGACCATTATGTATTACGAGTCTACCCAATTTAATCTCTGTGTTGGCGGCGTGTCCTGCCAGTACTAGTGGGTTGAATTGCACACATACAGGTTGAAGCTAAGAGCTGTGTCAAGACATGCACCTTGCATGAGGCTCTAGACGTACTGTACGCGCGTTCTGAGTTAGTCTTTCTTCCATCCCTCCTCACTCTCATGTCTGCTGGTATAGTCTCGCCAACGCAAGGAGCAGTAGCGCGAGTTCACACACTCATGCTACGTCAAACTTCTCCCTTGTTCGCTTTTCAGTCTGTCAATTTTGATTTTCAGTCATTCATCTAATTAGTTTTCAAGAGCGTCCGCTGAAGGACCTAACGGGGTTCAGATTGCTCGATACTCTGGACTTCCTGCCAATACGTTCAGCGTTCGAAAATATGGTTGAACCGAACGCTACGTTCAGTTCAGGGTTCACGAAAGTCATCAAAGAACCGGACCAAACCGAACGCATGCAACACTACAAGTTAGTGGTACATGGGACCTCGGTTGTAGTGTTTTATGATGATACCTTCAATTGTAATCTGTCTCTTCCTCAGTGTTCTTTTCTATCCTCGCTTCAACGTTACACGCCCATACGAGATCATTATCGCTGGAGTTCTGACGATCAAGGTGGAAAATCAGCTTCACGCGTCCGGCCAAGCTTTACCTGGATGTGGAGGGTTCACGCGGCCAATTGAGCTTGTTTGTGTATTGCGATAGGAACGCCTACGAGGGCGCCGCGGTGAAAGAGCGGTTGAAGGAAGTGAGGGAGGTAGTCTTGTGGTACTTGGCCAGACACGTCAATGCATTCTAGGCAGTGGACGAGCTAGACTTTGGGATGACGTACGGGGTAAGAATTAAGGTCAGGATGCTTCAAACGTCTCATCAGGGAGTATGCTTGTAACACCACGAATGTTGCAATTGAAACATTGACGGGTTGGTTATACTACCTGGCAGTGGTTTGCGTAGTGTCAGTGAATGCAAGTCGATGCTCTTCAAGGAATCGTTCAAGGTCTCATCGGTGGTTCTCAAACTTCACCAGGAAAAGGCGTTGATCGGCACACGCAACGGGATGCACCGTCAATGACCCAGCTGTATGAAAGGACGAGGGGGTCATCAACTTCAGGGCTGTCTCGTGGTTGCCGACTACCATCATAAAGTTGCTCATACCTGGTGGAAATAACAGATGCGAGTTACAAAATCGTACGAGCAGACAAGACAAATCCCACTTCCTTACACAGGCTCAAACGTTTGGTCGGGTCTAAGGTTGGCCACTCAAGTCAAGGCGCTCAGCAGTTGCTGCCGAGCAGGATACATTGTAACGCATCAGCGCCCGATTTCCCTAAGTCGCAAGTGGGTAAGCTGTGTCAGAACCTGCATTTACAGCATGTATACGGATGCTGTATGCGTATTCTGAGCCCATCACTCGTTCTCCTCCCATCTCAGACTGTCCCCCGGCTGTAAACTTGATCTTGCCAACACGAGAAACAGCAGAGCGAGGTCGCACGCGCCCATGCCTCTTCAAATATTCAAGTGAGTTGTTCATCTGCACTCCCTAAATTACTGTCCAAAGCCACTCACCAGCTTGACAAGCTTCCAAGGTCGTCCACTGGAAGACCTAACGAATCGAATAATTCGAGATTCAGAACACCCCGCTACTGGCGGTGCATTCGGGAATGTATACAAGTGCAGATGCAGAGATACTTCGGGCTCCTCATTCCTGGTTCGATGCTCTCCCTTCGAACATTCACTCTGTTCATTTTTCGTCAGGTTGCTGTCAAAACACTGAGGTATTTCGAATCTGAGGGTCACCTTGAGCGACATGAGAGGGTCAATTTCATTCTTCATGATTAGACGTTCCATTGATGGCAGATAGCAGGTCTTTCGCCGCGAGCTCGGCCTCTTGAGGAGACTGAACCATCGAAACATTGTTCCATTGCTTGGCGTGACATCAGGTTTTGGGCCGCTACTGGCAGCAGTATCGCCCTGGATGATACATGGCACCTTACACGCGTACCTGCGGAATAGTGGCCACACCTTGACGATGACTGATAGGTTGCGCCTGGTACGCTGTATGGCCACCGCCATTAATAGAGCGCTAACGATTTCCAGGCGCACGGTATCGGATCTGGAATAGAATATTGTGAGTTCCTTCAGGGCTCCTTGGCTACATTCCGTCTGATTTTGTGTTAGTACATGCCAACCGCGTGTTCCATGGAGATTTGCATAGCGTATGACGACAACCTCTTGTCTTGCTGCGTACTGAGCCTTCTCAAGGGAAACGTACTGATGGACGAAGATCATAATCCGCGTATATGCGATTTTGGTCTCGCGTCTACCATTGGAAAGGTACTCCCCGGGTTGTCCTACCTGGAACGGTTGTCCAGTTCGAATAATCCGGGTGCAGTGAGATGGGCTGCACCTGAAAGACTCAGGGGCTGCAAGCCCCACTCGTCGGCAGACATATACTCGTTTGGATGCATGATGTTTGAGGTATTTGCTCGCTTTACAGGCTGCTGCAGTGACAACTGACAGGTTTACTCTATGATTAAATTTAGTTGTTGGGTGGAGAGATTCCATGGAAGGACAAAGGGTGTTACGAGGTCATCGCTCTAAAGCTTATGGCACACGAACCACCTCACCGCCCCAAGCATGGAACGATCAAAGAAGAACATTGGGCACTCATGGCTAGGTGTTGGTCGTCTCCTCTGGAATGACCAACGGCATGTGAAGTTGTCGTGGCGGTGCATACATTTTACTCACGCAGTCCACATGGCTGCCCAAATCGAGTAACCGAATGCTACTTCCTTTTTTTTTTTCAACCTGTGACCAACGTTGCTGCGCTCTGATCTGTACATATCCACTGAGTGTCCACCATCCTGTATCATGGTAACTACAGCAGACTGAGTTTGAATTACCTAATCTGAGCTTGAATTCACTGTAATGCTTGAATCAGCTGTGAGCCGACTTTCGACCAACGCGGTCGTCAAAAAGTACGACAGGTACTATATCGCTTCAATTATCAACTGCTATGCATATCCAAGGTGTACGGTCCGTACAAGTGACTTCAGCCCCAAGTCCCGAATAGTAGTCAATCCTGACTCTGTTCTAATTCCAGCTGTTATCATGTCTGTCATTGGCCACATGACGGTGCACTTTCATGATGACTGATCACATGGGCCGCGCTACCGTGGTGTATGTGAACATCCTTTTGTGCATTCACCCTCATTACCTCGCCCGATAAAGGTCCCAACGCTGAGTACGTTCGGACTTAAGACCACCTACTCGCAATACAAACTAGCGTACCTTCTACAGCAAATCTCCGAGGATCGTGACCACTATCTAATAAAACATCCACAATGCCAACTCGCGTTCCGCTTCTCTTTGTATGCAGCAACACGCGCTATCATTCACTCTCAATGGACTGACAAGCCGTCGCACAGGGTACAATGACCTTCGGGTTTGATGGCAAGAACGGCGTGCGAACGTCTTCACTGACAGAGTGTCAAGAGATCCTTGACGTCTTCTTTCGCCATGAGCACACCGAGCTCGACACAGCGCGGATATACGCCGAAGGGACTACGGAGCAGGTACGCAATGACACCATGTTTTGGCTTGTGTACCAATCGACATCTCCCTGCTAGGTTTTGTCCCAGCTTGATCTCCAAGGAGCGTCTATCGACACCAAGTAAGCGAGCTTGTTCGGGGCATAACAGAAATCATGGTTGATACGACATTCAAGGGTGTATCCCGTCAAGCCTGGTGATCACAGTCCAGAGAACCTGAGGAAGACGTTCTTGACGTCCCTCGAAAACCTCAAATGTGACAAGGTTCGGGTGCTGTACCTACACGCACCTGATCGTAGTGTTCCGTTCGAGGACACCGTGCGTGAAGTCAACAACCTGTATAAAGAGGGGAAGTTGTGAGTGTCCTTCATCGTATTGCTCGCATACATTAATAATCGACCATCTCATTCAGCGAGATTTTCGGCCTGAGCAACTTCGCGGCATGGGAGGTATGTGGGCGATCGTTTCTTTGAAGTGTAACATGCTCAAGACTCGGTTTGGATTGTGACAGGTCGCCGAAGTCGTTGGCATCTGCAAAGCCAACGGGTATGTCCTCCCGAAGATCTACCAAGCGTATGTCATCGACTCGACTAGAGACATCACCTCCTTCACTGATAATCAATGCTCCCTAGCATGTACAATGCCATCACACGGGAGATCGAGCCTGAATTGGTACCCTGCTGTCGCAAGAACGGTATTCGACTGGTCATCTACAACCCTCTCGCGTACGTCTTGCGCTTTCTGCGATTATCTCTCACACGCTGACGACCGACCCAGCGGTGGTTTCTTTGCCGGAAAAGTCAACTCCGTCCAGGAGCAAGCGCCAGGAGGAGGGCGTTTCGACCCTTCTTCTGCCATGGGCAAGATGTACCGCGCGCGTTACCTCCAGGAGGGCTACTTCAAGGCCCTCGAGCGTCTCCGAGATGTCGCGGTAAGTGATGTTTTCTGTCCCACTCGGTATGTATATGGGTCCTTACAACCACCATATCATTCTAGGACAAGCATAATCTGCGGCTGACCGAGATCGCCCTGAGGTGGTGCCAGCATCACTCAATACTTGACGCGAGCGATGGTGTCATCCTTGGTGCGAGCAGTGCTGCACAGCTGAAGCAGAACTGCGAGGACTCGGCCAAGGGACCCCTCCCTCAGGAAGTCGTGGATGTGCTCGACGAGGCGTGTAAGACCGTCAGGGCGCACGGGAGTACACCGCTGTACTGGCGCTGAGCAGGTCCGAGAGGATGTGTGTCGGCTAATGCTATGCGACGGACGAATAAAGAGGGCGGATAGGCTATGTACCTGTTTAGCACTCAACCCGCAAGAAATTGAATCTGGATTCGGAGGTTCTCAGCATCTGTCAATATCTATGCCAGACTTGAGGAACAGTGTCGTTAGGAACCATTGTTTTTCCCCGGGTACCACATCAGCTCGTAAACAAGGGGTTCTGGGAATCCCCCAAAGTTGAGGAATTGTCGTCCTGTGTGGCCGCAAATCGTCCTTATGCTTCAGTGTTTGAGCGGTAACACAATTATCTCATTCAACCAGCAAGAGGAATTAGGTACTAACTATATAAGATACGCTACAAAGCAAGAAGGTGGCACGGAGGTAGCGCGGAGGTGGATATCGATACAGAAAGTATAATCAGTAAAATCACGTCTACAAGGTCATCACACCTTTCGTCATCGCTGCATTTCTTCATCAGGTCCCACAAACCGCTGAAAGGATCTCAAACACTTCGTTTTGTCTCTCCCGGAATGTCTTGATCCTTGATATATTCAATGCGAGGGCGTTGATCCGGTTAGAGAACGCGACCGTTCTCCCTTCAAGGCTCTCTCTTCTCAAACGATGTTCTCCATCCTCCGCACTCGGGCCACGGTCGAAACCCACACCCTCTTGCAGCATCGTCATTAGCTGATCGAGTCTGGGAATCGCTGGCTCATCTCCCCTCTGTGCCGCCTCGATGGCTGCCTCCGTGTCCTCTTCCCTAATCTTCCTGGCTTGTTTGCCGATATCGGCGAGCTCGACCATCAGCGGCTGCATCGCGGGCGGGCAATCATTGAGTGTCAATTGCAAACCGGCGCCACCGTCGATCGAGCCATCCGGTTGCATAGCCCATGTCCCGACTTCAAGAATAGCAAGCGAGACGGACGCGAAATAGGCCCGAGGAGGGTCCCATTTGAGAAGCCGACCGAGAGTAGCATTTCCAGCCAGGACATCTCCAAGAGCGGCATATAGAATCTGTCGAATCTTCTCAAGACCAGGGGAATTATGCGGGAATAACACCGGTGAGGGAGTTCGCGAGGGGAATATAGAGGTAGACGAAGCACTAGCAGGCGACAGGCTGTATTTGTTTCCGTACGTGGGGCCATATTTAGCATCGGAGCCGGAGCCGGAGCCGGATGGGCCGTCGTAGGCGGGAGGGGGAACGAAGGAGGTCTTTACTTTGAGGGTAGCACCACTGCTGCCCGCATCGAGTGCGGCTTGGAGATCGTTGGCATATCTGTCTTGGAAAGACCGTCTCTGTGATATCTCTATTGCTACAGCACGGAGATCGGCTGCGATTCCTGAGACATGGGGGTCGTGCGGTTCTGTGACCGGTTCGAGGCCACATATGACACGTGCAAGGTCATGTTGATATTCTGGTGCCAGACCCTGAATCTTGGGTACGGTGGACACCCAAACACGGAGGAAACCGAGGAATGCGGGAGGACAATTTGCCTCTGTGAGTTCACGAGGTGAGGCTGTTTTAGAGCTTCTAGGAAGAGGAACTGAAGGCGGAACGGTGGTGGAGCGCAAGGCAGCAAAGTAGAGACAGAGAGCTGGCCCTGTATATATATGTCACGAGAGTGGATTAGCGCATGTGAGAATGACATTGGCAGATTTCTCACTGACCGGTGATCATCAGATCCCCCTCGGCACTGGCGAGCACATCAGGTTCGAGGAGACGCTCGACCTTTGCATGAGTGAGGGATGACTTGAGGTAGCTGTGGAAACTGTCCTGGACGTATTCCTCGGAGAGCTTTTGGTCTTCGTGGTGCATGAGTGGGTTCGGAGGTACGAGGATGACAATTGGTAAGTCCTTACATACTGCTTAGTCACCAACTGCGTAATTGTGTGATGGCTGTGCAAAAGCCAGGGTGCCAAGATGACGTGTTTGTGCACCTGTGCAAATTCACTGTCACAGACTCCGGCAATGACCCACTTCTTCTCCTTCACCATCAGCCTTGACAATGTCCGCTTACATGCAGAAAGTCGGTCTCAAGCTCTTCAAACAGAACTTGGAGAACTACGCTCCTCCTGACCCTCTCTACGAGTATTACAGCGATGCCAAAGGCAAACAGCGTCGCAAAAAGGTAATCATTTCCCAACATTGCGCCAATTTCGGCGTTTGATCCTTTTTTTGCCCAGCGTGATGTCCCACCAGGCATCTCACCTCGCGATGCCAAGATCCTCAAGTCTATCCAGCGTAGAGCTCATTACCTTGACAAAAGCTTCAGCTTTTGCGGGCTCCGGTTCGGATGGACCTTCATTATCGGCATCATTCCCGGTGCAGGCGATGTGGCGTGTGCCACCCTCAACTACGTCCTCGTGATCCGAAAAGCACGCCAAGCCGATCTACCATCATGGCTCGTTGGCAGGATGCTGTTTAACAACGCTGTGTCGGCTTTGGGTGGGGTCATACCCGTTGTTGGGGATGTCGTCATTGCTGTGTACAAAGCCAATTCCAGGAACGCGATACTCTTGGAAGAGTTCTTGCGCGTCAGAGGCGAAGAGTATCTTAAACTGCAAGTGGAAAGAGAGGCCGAAGTCAGGGGTGGTCAGGCTACCGCGAGTGGCGTATCCCCCAGTGACATGCAGCAGGTCAAGCCAGGCTCGGGCATGAGCGAGTCTGGGCGAGGTTTTGCCTCGCTCGTGTCGCAGAAGAGGAAGAGCCAGGCAATGGAGATCAACGGCGACCGGGGTCGATTCATTGAGCACATGGACAGCTGACTTAACCCAGCCTTGTTGCTGAAGTTTATGTTAGGAACTAGGGTTCCCATGGGACAATACCTGGCAGCTTTCTTATCCGCCCAGTGGACGATACTTCTGACAAGGATATTAGACAAGATATCATATGTGACGCTTGTAGTTTATATCACGATGTTGTATGAGCAGCTCATGTATGTATACATGTACAAGACAAGGACTGGACAAGCCTGATATTATGTAGTATGTACTTCGGTCTACTTCCATTTCTATTTGAACTGTTGGCATGGTTGCTCGCAGTGACAATTTCTAGTTGAAATCCCAGGCCCGCTCCCCATGCAAATCAAGAGCAATCATCCTGTGCTAACCTCCCATGAACCTGAAGCTAAGTTCCGGAAACTCCCTGGCAGAGTTTTGCATTGGTACATTGACACCACTTACCGCTAGTTACTAGGTCACCTGCCACCAATTGTAGTTACAACCAATTGACATGTCAAAAACACGTATTACACGCTCGGTCATGTGCTAAAACTTATCCCGATAGTTTTCTCAACACACCCTTATCTCCCAGGAGTGCAATGTGATCAACCGAGATAGCAAAGACAGAATGTTCGCTTCATATAACTGACGAACTTCTGAAGGGTCAGGCTCAATGATTCCAAACGTTGAACTGAAAATTAGTGTTCCGTCGCATTCACTTTGCGGTGTGTAAAACACCCCTTGGTTCTCCACGAGAAGGGGCACCGGTGGGTGAACAACGTTGGCTTTGATAAAATCCCAGCCAGGGTCGACTTAAAACAAAGTCACCTTATCACCTACCTTTTTTTTAGTTTCCCGTCAAGCGTTGTGTGTTTCCCGAGTACTTAATTACCGTCTCATAATCTACGGCATGCCTATCTCTCAAGTTCTGACTCGTCCAAACCGTACTCACGGTTCAAGAATCTCAACAAGCCCTGACTTCGTTCAATATGCAAGACATAGATGACACGGCTGTCCCTGGCTCTGTTTATCTCGTCGATGTACAGAGGAAGTCGGCAGTGGTCCATACAGACAGGGACAGCTCCATCGTGCTCAGTCCAACGCCTTCCAACGATGTCAATGATCCCCTCAATTGGTCCAAACGTCGCAAGATGATACAAATGATTTGCGTAATGATCTGTGCGTCCAGTATTTATTCGTTTCCAAATTGCTTCCATCACCGCCGCATCCCTTCACTCCGTGTTACACTACTAACGACGTAAATGGACTCTACATTTAGATACGACTGCAATTGGCATCGGCACGACAGTTGTGTATTCCATCCTTCAACCCATCGCAGACGATACAGGTATACCTCTGTCAACACTCAATGCTGGTACTGGTTATAGTACGTGGTTTTCGACATCTGTAGTGCCGGCCCGTTGACTCCGATTCGACCCCTTTTCTTCCCTCAGTGTTCCTATGTACGTCCCTGGGTTCAAAAAATTGGCCACGTGCCATTTTGACCATTCGGTTGCAGTCCTTGGATGGGGAGCGCTTATCAACCAACCCCTCGCGCTGACCTTTGGGAAGCGAGGGATTTATCTATTATCTGTCCTCGGAAACATAGTACGTTCAAGTCTTGTTCTTGAGGTGGATGTATATGATTTTTTTTACAAAGGCAATGTGTCTGTGGATGCCATATATCAGAACGGAGGGTCAGTGGTGAGTCTTTACCCTTGCGTACCTTTTCTCCCAATGAATGGAAATAATGACGGAGCTGATTGGATGCCACGGTAGGATCGCGAGTAAGATTCTCCAAGGTTATCTTTGTACCCCCGTCGAAAGTCTCTGCGAGGTTAGCATAGCGGACGTGGTCAGTATGATCCATCGCGAGCCTGATACAAAACTCATAAGCATACAGTTCTTTGCCCACGAGAGGGGAACGTATATTGGGATATATACGTTGTTCCTGTTTGGGTAAGTGAAGAAGTTGCTATGGCATTTTACCGCCGACAATGACGCGCAAAGGTCAAATTACTTCGCACCTCTTATCGCTGGTGTGAGTAGATCGTGTTCAATTTAGATTCTGCTCTATACTTACGACAAGAAAAGTTCATTTATGACGGCCAGGGATGGCACTGGGTCATGTACTGGGCAGCGATCATCAATGTTGGCGCACTCATCATTCTGTTTCTCTTCATGGAAGAGGTTTGGACCTAATTACGCCGTGGAAGACTGATTGAATGCTAAAATCCTGATCAGACAAATTTCATTCGGACAAACAGTGAAGCGTCCGAGACCAAGCATGTTGGCAACGGCGAGGACAAGGACGAAAGAAGTTCGTCGACATCAGTGCCAGGCTCAGGAGAACTGATTGGCACTCCGAAGACTATACTGCAATGCCTCAAGATATTCGACAAGCGATACGCATCGAACAAGATGCTCTTGACCATGACCTACCGTCCTGTCCTCCTCCTTCGGTTTCCTGTAATATTTTGGCGAGTATACGACAGATTAACTTTTTACTGGTTGCTGACCGGTATGATGTAGGGCCGGGTTTCAATACGGGACCTGTCTAGTGTGGTACAACGTGCTCAACGCCACATGCTCGTTGATTCTCAGCGACCCTCCGTACAACTTCCGGGCCAGCTTCGTTGGGCTGACCTACCTCGGTCCTTTGATCGGCATGTTCATCGGGTATGTGCTCTCACCCCATTCGCACCCCTTGCTCGCGCGTCCGGCTAAATTACGACTTCTAGAACGCTCTACAGCGGTTGGGCAGGCGATCGCTTCGCCGTCTACTACGCCCGCCGCACACACGGCATCCGAGAACCCGAGCACCGTCTCTGGCTCATGGTCGTCTCGCTCTTCCTTTGTCCCTCCTCGCTGATCCTGTGGGGCGTTGGGGCGTCAAGGGGGATACACTGGTCCGGGTTGGTCGTCGGGATGGGTATGATTTCGTGTTCGACAGGGATCGGGTCCGCGTTATCGATCGGGTATGCATTGGATTCGTACAAGGATTTGAGTGGCGAGGTGATGATGGCAGTGATCCTCGTGAGGGTGCGTGTGTCGTGTGGATTGCGAGGAAGCTGACGTTGACCCATCGTCGCAGAACTCGTTGTCATTTGCGATCGTAAGTGGACATCACTGACGCTTTTACCACCTTGACACATACTTGGACCATAACATAGGGTTATGGTATCACACCGTGGCTCGACATGGGGTACCAAAACACGTTTATTTCAGCTGCGTTCGTTGGGCTCTCGATCACGTTGACGTTCTTGATCGTCATTAGATGGGGGAGAAGCTGGCGCGTTGCAAGCAGGAGGATGTATTGGGCTTATGTTGCTAGCAGTGGGTTCAAGCATTGATACCCTAGAGCGTAGGTGGGACTGGTAGAAGGCCGTCTCGATTGTGATTCTCGCTCGCTTAGAATTTCACGATCGACAGAACCTTGAAATGTGTGGGTCTACATTTTACAAGTAAAAGTTCGATTTTCGATCCAATTCATATATTTCATCATGTTTTATATGACCAAGTTCACGCACCCGGGCAATCTTAGATGCCTCGTCGAGAATTTATCAACCATATCCCGGAGAAATATCTTACAAGGCCTCAAGACGCAGCTCTTGAAGTCTTGCTCAGATCGTACAGCACTGCCAAGCGCTCATGCAAGATACTAACCTTCTGGGAATTACCTATTGCTGAACAAGAATTGATGGTGATCATGGAGAACTGACTTCCTTGTTAGGGCATTACCTGCACTGCTAAGATTCATCGAATGAGAGTTCAAACGTTTGATAGCTAGAAGGTGGTGTGATGAGCCCACGTACAGCCGTCGCGCCACTCCTTGTACTAGTACTACTAGTATTCGATATTTCCCATCCCGACGGCTTGATGACAAGGCCCTGTTGATGTTACTGGAGTCTCTGTGCGGATGTGTTCCGAGTATGCTTGGACAGCCTATATTACAGCATTCCTGAAGCCTAGAACCGGTTCTGTGAGTGTCAAACTGAGAGTTTCATGCTGTATGACGAGCTTCTCACCGGGGAGCACAGGACTCAACGTATGTCATGGCACGTTCTCATGGGTCCGCAAAATTCTAGGACAAGACACTGGATCTGTTCCACGCTAGACCGTTTAAATGGGCACGGGATTCGAGGCCTCTTGTCCCTATCTCTCTCCGAATCCCTTGGCCTTGCACCATCTTCTACCTCGTTAACGAAAAAAAAACAGTAGCGTGGGTCCACATCATGGCAACGCCTCGCCAGATGTCCAGGTAAGTTGTCTTGTGGACACTAGAGTGAACTTATCTCTCCCTTTAAGCTTCCAAGGTCGACCTCTGGTGGACCTAACGGATCAGATTAGCCGAGATTCTGACCACCCAATTGCTGGCGGTGCATTCGGCAATATCTATAAGTGTAGATGTAGGGGGGACACGGGATTGTCATTCCTGGTTCGATGTCTCGCTCACAAATGCCTGAAATCTGCTTATATTTTCGTTAGGTCGCTATAAAAACGCTGAGATACTACGAACTCGAGGATCCAGAGGAAAACAGAAGGAATCTAGAACGGAGTAATAGGGTCAGTTTTCTGTCTTTTAACCGACAATTTCTTCGTCCATTTATCGAGGACGACAGATTTTTCGCCGCGAACTTGGTCTTTTGAGACGACTGGAGCATCCGAATATCGTTCCACTGCTAGGTGTGACATTAGGATTCGGACCAGTACTCGGAGCAGTATCGCCATGGATGACACATGGTACCCTACACACATACCTGAGTAATGCGGGCCAGACTCTCACAATGACTGAACGGCTGCAGCTAGTGAGTCTTGTAATCCATTAGCAAAATTCGAGACGCTGAAGACTTTCAGGCACATGGTATCGGAAGCGGCCTAGAATATTGTACGTTTTGGTTGATATCCTCCTCCGTGAGATGTTTGACTCTCTGGTAGTGCATTCGATCCCTGTGTTCCACGGAGATATGCATAGTGTATGTGGACGACCTTCCATTTCAATAGATTCTTACCTTCATACAGGGCAATGTGTTAGTCGACGAAGACCACAATCCACGAATCAGCGATTTCGGTCTTGCGTCAACCATAGGGAAATTGCAGCCTGGCCTGTCGTACTTGGAACAGTTGTCAAGTACGAGACACCAACATGGAGCAGTGAGATGGGCAGCGCCTGAACGACTCAGGGGTTCAGAACCCGACCCATCCGCAGATATTTACTCGTTCGGGTGCATGCTATTCGAAGTAAGTAGAATGGCTGATCCCGTGCGTTAGTGACGAACTTAACATTTACCCTAGCTGTTGTACGGAGAGATTCCGTGGAGGGGGAAGACGGACTGCCAAGTTATCGCTCTGAAGCTCACGGCACACGAACCACCTCGTCGCCCGAATGATGGAGAAGCTGAGGATGGACATTGGGCGCTAATGGTGAGATGTTGGTCCGAGCCTCCTTGGTTGCGGCCAACAGCATGCCAGGTGGTGCTGGCAGTGCAAACGTCTTTTCCTGTGGCTCAACACGCAACTGTGATCAAACATTCAAACTCCGTTTCCCTACTCTTTTTTTTTTTTTTGACATTATAGTGTAACTATATGTACTAAGCGGGCCTTGAATCACAGGACCTCGAGCGAGCATATTCAAGAGAAACACCTAGGATTCAACGGGTTCTGTGTCCGCTGACTCCGCTCGGTCCTCTCGCCGAATTTCCGCATCAAACACCCTCGAGCGCAACTGTTGGTTCTGTCCCACTCATAATCCATTTCCCATCTTGCGCGCTGATCCACGTGCATTGGGACTCCTAATTTTCTATACTCTCGCTATCTGAATCCTCTACTCTCATCGAGTCTTTGCTTCCAATCCACCACCCAAGACGTGGTTCTCACCAGCCATAAACCCCACCCATATCTAATCCTGGCCGTCAATTTACTTGCCTCACCCCAAGGGGGATACACTGGTCCGGGTTGGTCGTTGGGATGGGTATGATTTCGTGTTCGACAGGGATCGGGTCCGCGTTATCGATCGGGTATGCATTGGATTCGTACAAGGATCTGAGTGGGGAGGTGATGATGGCAGTGATCCTCGTGAGGGTACGTGTGTCGTGTGGATTGTGAGGAAGCTGACGTTGACGCCTCGTCGCAGAACTCGCGATCGTAAGTGGACATCGCTGACACTTTTGATCACGTTGACGTATATACTTGGACGATAAAATAGGGTTATGGTATCACACCATGGCTCGACATGGGGTACCAAAACACGTTTATTTCAGCTGCGTTCGTTGGGTTGTCGATCACGTTGACGTTCTTGATCGTCATTAGATGGGGGAGAAGCTGGCGCGTCGCAAGCAGGAAGTTGTATTGGGCTTATGTCGCTAGCAGTGGGTTCAAACATTGATGCCCTAGAGCGTACGTGGTGGGACTTGTAGAAGATCGTCTCGATCATGATTCTCATTCGCTCAGAACTTCATGACATAGAACCTTGAGGCGTGTGGGTTCCCCTTTCACAAGTCAAAGTTGAAAATCAAAGATCTTCGACCCAATCGATATATTCCATCATATTTCATATGGCCGAGCTCATACACCTAGACAGCCTTAGGCACCTCGCCAAGAATGTATTAGCTACATCGTAGAGAAATATCTCACAAAGCCTCAAAAGGCATTCCTGGAGTTTTACTCAAATCATGCACAGCACTACCGAGTGCTCAAGCGCTCATCCATTAAAAGATAAAACCCTTCTGAGAATTACCTGTTGCTCAAGAAGAGTTGATGGACCTGTTAAGGCATCATTGCAATGCTAGGATTCATCGAAGGCATCCCCTAGTTAGGTGGTGCCACTCCTCGTACTACTTTTCGACGCTTCCTATCCTGGGGCTTCGACATCCTGCTATCCAAGGGACATCACGAGGCCCAGTACTCCCTTAGGCCTCACTCGTTTTAAGAGTTCCTGGGTGTCAATTTAGGGAAATGCGCTTCCTTGAGGCCTAGTAGTAACACGTGCTGTATTACAGCGTTCCTGAAGCCTAGCCGGTTCAGTGAAAGCCGTGCTGTAGGGGCGCACAGGACTGGATGTACGTCACGGCAGGTCCTGATGCGGCCGCGAAATTCTAGAACAAGACACTGGATCCGTTCCACGCTAGGCCGTTTGAACTGGCACAGGATTCGGACCCTCCAATCCCCATCTCTTTCTGAATTTCTTGGTCTTGCACCATCTCTCACCTCGCTAACGGAAAGATAGTAGCACGAGGTTCCACATCACAACGCCTCGCCAGATGTCCAGGTAGGTCGTCTCATAGATACTCGCAGAGCGAATTCATCTCTTTCCTTAAGTTTTCAAGATCGGCTCCTGGTGGACCTAACGGATAGGATCAGTCGAGATTCTAACCGCCCAATTACTGGTGGTGCATTTGGCGACGTGTACAAGTGTAGGTGTAGGGGAGAGGCAGGATCATCATTCTTGGTTCGTTGACCCGCTCGTAAATGCCTGAAATCGGCTTATATTTCCGTCAGGTCGCTGTGAAAACGCTGAGATACTACGAACCCGAGGATCCAGAGGAAAACAGAAGGGATCTAGAACGGAATAACAGGGTCAGTTTTCTATCTTTCAGTCAACAGCTTCTTCGTCCATTTAACGAGGGCGATAGATTTTTCGCCGCGAGCTCGGTCTTTTGAAACGACTGGAACATCCAAATATCGTTCCGCTGCTAGGTGTGACATTAGGATTCGGACCAGCACTCGGAGCAGTATCGCCCTGGATGTTGCATGGCACCTTACGTGCATATCTGAATAACACGGGCCAGACTCTCACGATGAGTGAACGGCTGCAACTGGTGAGTCGTGCAATTGATTGGCGAAATTGGAGACGCCGAAGATTTTCAGGCATATGGTATCGGAAACGGCCTAGAATATTGTGCGTTTCTGGTGAATGACCCCTCTCGCGTGGTTTTTGACTTTCTTGCAGTACATTCGATCCCTGTTTTCCACGGAGATTTGCATAGTGTATGTGGACGACCTGCTATCTCAACACACTCTCACCTTTCTACAGGGCAATGTGCTGATCGACGAAGATCACAATCCACGAATCAGTGATTTCGGTCTTGCATCAACCATAGGAAAATTGCAACCTGGCCTGTCATACTTAGAACAATTGTCAAGTAGGAGACACCAATATGGAGCCGTGAGATGGGCAGCGCCTGAACGACTTGAGGGTTCGGAACCCGACCCATCCGCAGACATTTACTCGTTCGGGTGCATGCTATTCGAGGTAAGTAGAATGGCTGATCCCGTAGATTAGTGGCGGCTGAATATTCACCCTAGCTGTTGTATGGAGAGATCCCGTGGAGGGGGAAGACAGACTGCCAAGTCATCGCTCTGAAGCTCATGGCACACGAACCACCTTTTCGCCCGGATCACGGAGAGGTCAAAGATGGACATTGGGCGCTGATGGTGAGATGTTGGTCCGAGTCCCCTCGGCGACGGCCAACGGCATGTCAAGTGGTATTGGCGGTGCAAACGTTTCTTCCTGTGGCTCAGCATCCCTTCGAAGCTGGCCACCCAGATCGGACATTCAAATTGTACTTCTTTTTTTTTTTTTCCCAGCATCATCCAGTAGAATATAAGTGGCACTTCCTATTGCCTAAATCATCACAATGAATCCATCATCTTCTCAACCATGTTTCTGTATTGGTTCACATATGCTGGTACTTCAACCAATCGTGACCATCATCTTTTCAAGGCTACGGTAAGCAACGGCGGGACGATACCAACATAATCATGATATGCCTCGCTATGCTGAGGCAGCACGCCCTCGAGTGAAGACGGTGCACGGAAGGTCTGACTCTGCAGCGGTGCGAAATCAAGTTTCTTATTCAGCATCGTCTGCAGAATGCTCTCGACGGCACGTTTCACCAAGCCAGCCAGATGCTGGGGGAACTGCCTGTGTACGTTCAACAGGTTCTGCTTCGGATATGCGACCGTGTCCAAGCCCCACGCTTGAGGCACCGGGTCACGTTCATTGACGATGTTGAGGTTCCAGACGCGGTATCTCTGGTTCTGCTGTTCTTCTGCTATGTTGGGTATTGCTGGATATGTCTTGGCGAACAGCTGCGCGAACGCCTGGTTGCCTGGACTCGGCCCAGCGATGAAGTATGTGAGAATGCATTCAGACGGCACGATCTGGGCTTCGTTCAGGACGACGGCAAGGGTAGGGGTGAGCGCACCGCCGAGGCTGTGTCCGGTGATGAGGAGTCGGAAGCCTGGGTCCGACTTGCGTCGCGACGTGAGGAACCCGCGAAGGGTCTCTTCCCCCGGTGCAGCATCCGGCGCTTTCACGCTGAGTAGCCGCCAGATCGTATGTGCTGTTCCCCGCGCAACATAGGGCTTGTCCGACCGGACATCTGCACGCGGGGCAGGACGGGGGTCGGCATGGAGGTTAGACAACCAGCGTTCAAGATCGACAACGCTGAGCACGTCGATGTTGGAGTTGAACCACGTATGTAGCGATCGCATTTGTGTGCCTGCGATCGCGATAGTGTAGGTTGAGCGGGGGGTCGACTCGCCCTCTAACATGAGGGCTTTGTGAGCGATGTACCAAACCAGGTCCGGGCCGCTAGCGTCGTCGTCGGGATTCACTTTCCAAACGATAGGTCCCCATGCGAGCGTCCAACCAGTTGCCCGATCCCCTTCTTGGGGGTTTCTTATCTCCGGGAGGACGCGTTGCAGGCATGTTTGTAGCCAGTTGTGAAGGTCTGTTTGTTTGCCACTGGCATCGTGTGCCAAGGTTGACGCGAAACAAAGGGAATGGACTTCTTGGAAAACGTCCTCTGGGCGATCGTTTTCTAGCATGCGTACGAGGGTGTCGGCGACGCTGAGAGTCAGGTTGCGTGCGTCGATGCTCTTCTTGGATGTTCCCCCGGATAGCTGGCTGACAAGCCCTGAGAGAGTCCCGGTGGTTTGAGAGCTGGGGCTGAAGAAATCTTTCACTGAACTGAAGAGTCCATGCTGAACGCCGCTAGGAACTTGGTCACCGGCAGGATCCAGATTAAATTCCAATAAATCGGGCAGGAATTCCACTAGGTCATCCAACTCTGCACGCGTCAGTGGCTGCTCGAGGAGTTCTCCCGTATATTCCCCATTCTGCAGCGGAGACTGGATTCCCATCATCACGTCTTGTTGGTCAACGTAGGATTTATTCGAGGCCTCGAGAACGTGGAGGTGGTCAAGAATGGATTGCACGGTCTGGTTGAGGTGTGGGGGTCCATCAGGGAGTATCGGACCCGCTCGACGCTGAGTTTCGAGTACGTTCTCACATGAACTGGCGGTTGTCATTGGATATTCTCCGGGTTTGCTCTTCATTTCAACCATGATCTTTTGAACAGTATCTGATGTAGTTTGACCTTCAGATTGATTTATTGTATCACTTCGAAGAGGCTTACCATCGCTGAGCAAACCTTGCACTCCACCAGCGGATTGAATGTAAAGTAGGCGCTTTTCCAAAAGATCGGTAGACCCAAGAATCTTCGAGGCACACTGGTCCTCGACACCGAGCACACGAAGCGAGCGACGAAGAGTCCAGATGTCCACAGCTCCTCCATCCTGATTGATCAGGGCTTTAGGGTAGTTCAGGGTGAGCCAGGCTTTGTCAAAGTCGGCAAGCCCAGGCTCGCAGGTGTCCTTGATGGAATTGGTGCTAGAGTACCTGCGGACGATGTTGAGTCAGATCTCATGACATTCGTAGAGATCAGCTTACTTCATAATAGAACCTTCGACGGCGTCCTCGTGTTTGAGGCCGAGCAGGTGCCCGACAGCATGAAGTGCGATTGTAAAATTGGCTGCGTCCGACTGATTTATCAGGTCTATCCCCACCAGGTTCATGGTGGGATTCTCCAGAGGAATCATGGACGCGTCGGTACCGACCGCAGTCCAGTGTGTACCTCCGGATGTCGGAAACGCGATCCGCGTCGTCGCCGAGGAACGAGTCGCAGCGGGAACAAAATTGACATTGGCATATTTCTCATATTCGTTCATCGCAGTGATCACGAACGCCTCCTTTCTCTCGCGATAGATATCATCGTTGTCGTGCTCGAAAAAGTAAGAAATGACCTGTATGCGCCATACTTGTAATCAATCATGGTGCAAACGTGAAAACGAAGCTCGTACTACCTTCTGGTTGGGCCACAACTTCAGCTCTTCAATGGCAACATATTCTGTGTGATGGTCGAGGGATTGTTTCTCGAATCCAGAGAAACGTTCGCAGATGCGAAGGCGCGTCAATGAGCGCCCGACGCATTCGACTGACATGTCGGGTAAAATAGTCCTCGAAGCAGCGACAACCATTGTGATGGGGACTCGGAGAGAGAGCCAGTATATAGAAGTCGACCCTAGTCATTGTGTCTGAAACAAGATTTGGCAGATGCAGGTTAGCCCTGCGCCGCGAAACTGAAAGGAACATCCCACTCAGAGTTGCCAGCTTATTTCCGCGTGCGGCTATCAGGATGGCATCAAATTCTCCAAAAGTGATTGTCTAGACCGATCACGGCGGGAAAGCCTCGAGTTCGCTGGTCCGTCTTTCCCATGATCGCAGCTATCCGAGCGACGTACCTCAGCGACTTGCATGCGAAAAATGTCCTATTTCCATTCCCGACGGCGAGAAAATCGACATTGCCAGCACCCAGTCTCAGACAGAAGTGCGTTTGCAGCAATGTGACCATGTAGTTATCACTAGTTCTGTTATGTTATTGGTCATGTCGTGTCACCGTTCAGCGCGCGCTCTCCCAGGACCTGATTCAGAAAACGCATTGTCTGGTCGCCTGCCAAGCCAGGACACCCTTCAAATTTGTTGACGGTCAACTCCGAATGCCATTGTACAACTATCCTCTTACCGCTTTTAATGATACCGGGTGACTTCACGATGAGAATGGTGTGTCACAGGCACAGCGAAATGGCATGTCTAGGGAAGTGCTGCTCAGCCAGGTAGGCACGCTTGTTGACGCTGATCAGTGACTTGACGTGGTTAGTTTGTTCCTTTGGGTCTCGCTAAAAGAACGCAGGTAAGGTGCATTTACAGGGAAGGTATTTGTGGGGTAATCGACATGGCAGTAGATCCACGAACACAACGTCATCATGATCAGGTCCCTGACAGGGGCTCTTTCCGAGTGCCTGGTCTGGCCTATGAAGATGTCAACATGGTCTCATACTCGAGTTGAATGGAAATCACCGATGTAATCTGTTCACTAGCAGTCAATACAGCGACTAGGAGGTGACGTTAATTTGCCCTGATAGCGGTCACGGCGAAGGTGGTCCGATCTACGGCGTGGGTGGGTTCCTTGGGTATCTCAAAGGAGCATCACCTACTTTTGCTTGTGTGATTTGGACACTGGGCGCTGAGGTAAGTAAGGCGATCGAGCACACGGATGGACAACCTTTTCACCATCTCTTGATAAAGCCTTTCCTTGTCATAAGAACGTGTATTCAATTCTATCCTGTATGCTATCTGTTCCAAGTACTGTATAGCGGATGCAATGAAGAAGAGCAGGCTCAGAGTGAGGATCACCATTTACCAAAATATTCGACGACATTGCGAGTCATCCCCTTCCCTCGTTCCACTTCAAACGACTCTTGACGCGCCTCAATTACTTGTTGCGAAAACGAGCTGGAGGGAAGGATGATCAATAAACTCGAGTCGACATTGAAAAGATAAAGGTCGACGAACCTTGTTTTGCTACATTCCGAAGAACCACTGACAAACACCTTTGCCTGTACGGCCACCAATTTATCCAGAATGCCCAATACTCCAGGGTCATCCAGCAGTGCCTCATCAATCATGTCTGGGAATTTACCCTCGACGTATGGATACATGCGGAGTTGGTCCGCGAGATCCGTGAGCGTCCATGCCTCGAGATCTCCCCCAGATTGGAATGCTTCAGCGAGGATTCCGATTGCGTCGTCGTGCTCGGACGACAAAGACTTGAACGTACTCGACTTCGTCACTCCCAGGTGGCCACTGTCACTTTTCTTTTGCAGGGTTCCATCCTCACCGACGGGAAAGACGCTTATACCCGTGAATGTGCTGAGCGGGAAGGGATGGTCCGTCGCCAGCCACACGTACTTGATATGCTTTCCCGTGCCGTCGTCGTCGTCTTGGAGGAGCGCATGAAGAACGCTGATCAGCGATATCGCACACCACGCCAGATTCTGTACTGGTACGGTTTCCATCCTCCAGTGCACGGCTAGGAATGGACCTAGATTGTCGGCTAGGCGATCGGCGAGGTCATACAACGCAGGAGAATAATGAAGCTTGACGTCGAGGTCGGACGCGGTGAAAAGCGGGTGACGAAGGTTGTAATCAAGAATGAGGACATCGAGATCCGCAAGTGACAGGGTCGACGCGTTGGTATAATACTGAGTTGTGTAGTCGTACCTTGGTTCTGCCATTTGATCGAAGTCAAATTCCAAATCCACATGGAGGCTGCTGCTTGACAGAAGTCCTATGAGACGAGCCGACACATTTGGATTCAACGAAGATTTTTTCTCGATAGAGACAGACAGTGCCGGGTCGGGCAGGGCAGAACGGAGTCGAGGGAAT
>JBBPMZ010000065.1:0-31860 GCA_038090575.1 Tylopilus cf. pernanus | reverse complement strand
CCAGAACCCTTGTCCCATAGCATAGCATATCTGTAGATTTACCATATACCTGTACAAACAGTAGAATAGTATATAAGGGACCCTCCCAGCTCCCAGAAGGACCCAGTCTTGTCCTCTCTGGAGTTTTGCCAAACCTCTAGTGCCTTTGACTCGCTTTCACTGTCCTTCAGCAAATAACTTAAGCCTGTTAAGATTTGGTTATTTCAACTTGTAATTCTGAACTTTGAAAGTGACTATGATATTTTTAGTTAGATCTAAGGTCTGGCTATGTCAACAAAAGATCTCTTTTCTGTTTTTGGACAGCTCTAAGTAATCACTATAACTATTTTCATTATCATAACCCATGTTCTTTCTCTCCAAGTCTCTCTTCTCTTTTATTCTCTGCTAGCAAGTCCCTCTAGAGCCCAGATTCAATTAGGTCCAAGCTCTATGCACTCACTAATAATAACTCAAAGAGTTCAAACAATTTGGGTCTAGTTTTAGTGTCTTGTAAGTAGTGGTCCTAGCATAATACCTTCTGGAATACTACTTGCAACTAGATGTGCATTTCTCCTGTTTCAAGTGTTGTAGCCATTCTTTCTATTATCAATAGACTGTTTTTATTTCTCTTTGACAAACTAAATAGTGACACTACTCATACCATGTATTGTTCTGCTGTTGATTGTTATAGTATTAATACACAAAGTTGGGGTTGATAGAGCCATGCTTCTAAACAACATTCTTACAAGTAGGGTATAAAAGTTTTCAATGATTTTGAGGACAAAGGTATCTATGTATTTGTCTAATATCAGGTCTATCAAAGTTATTTATAAAGGTACCAAATCATCATTGTCTGTTATCTTAGATTTCTGCCTTTGTGTTTCTTCTATCATCTTTCTTACACCAATTTAAATGTGGTTACCACTATAATCTTGGCAGGAAAAATGGTACTAGTGTAATCCTCATTACTTAAATAGTAAAATATTTAAATTATACTTAATGTATGATTAGAATAATGTATATATGAATTAATGCATTACTAGATTAAAATATATAATTAAAGCATGTTATTAAAATATATAAATAGGCATCAGCTTTTAATATCCTCCTCTTATAGAACTATTATATGATTTGAACAAATCAAAGAGACAAGATAAAGAGAATCCTAACAATATATAATAATAGTTCAAGAAGTAAGAAATAGATAGAGTAGATGTTACGATTTCGACATCTACCTCTAATAACAACAAGCACTCCAAACTTTTATCTTATGTTTTCTAAAACTTTCACTGGTCATATGACCTACACATGCCAAACCTCATGCTAAGGCTGTACCCGGAACATCTTCCGATTGGCTGCCACATTTATGCTTCTATCTTTCATTTCCAATATCAAGGCTGTGCCTTATCTCGTATCAACGCCTCATGCTTGATGCATGGCACACAGCCATTCCTTATTGTCCAATCATTAATTTCTTCCTTATTATTGTATGACTTCCCTAGTAGGAAATAGGTACAAACATGTACAAACCCTAGTTAGTATATAAAGGCTCAATACTGCCTCCAAAGACTTCAGTAAAGTTCTCTTGGAGTTTTCGCCTCTCTTGAGTGACTTAGCCTCTTCCTTCTACACTTTTACAAGCTCGAGTCTTAGGCTTGTTTCACTAGAACCTTACTACTCCTACTACCGATCTTAACGAGCCAGCCACCTTGTCAGCCTAGACCTCTAGTAGCGACCTCACTTAGCCACAAGTAGGTCTTCTCACCAAGTTACTGATTGGCCCTCAGGAAATGAAGCAAACATCGACACTAACATACCTTGAGTGCAATCCACTCCTAGAACTCCATCTCCATCTCGTGGCCTCTGGGATCTAGCCCCCAGAAGGTTCACCTGCCAGATGCTCACTGCAGCACAGAGAGAGCTTAAGAAAGAGTTAAGAGGGATATTCGTGGGTCTTGGGCAGGTTCAAGACTTAGACATAGAGCCAGCAGTATTAGCTTGGGCCACATCGACTTCAAACGTCAATAGAGCTTTTTTTAGTTGGGCTTTGGATGATGAACTACTCGAGAAGATAGTTCAGCTCGTAGATCAGCCTAGACCAGAGTCAGGGTCGGAGGGAAGCAGCACCCCCATACCTGAACTAGAAGTCAAAAGGGAACTGATCCCCATAGTAGTACCTCTCTACGTAAAAGAGGAGGTGAAGGAAGAAGCAAAGACTTCCAAGTGATTCAGCTCACACCACCACCTAGGGAATCATCAGATCCCAACCAGTACTTGCCCCCTCTGCAGGTAGCATCCCAGAGAGGAAATAGGATTTTTAGGCAATGCTGGGAACACATAGATCACCCGGCAGTACAAAGACCGAGACTCCATCCCAGAGATGTATTAAAGAAACCCATGCACTATGCACCTTACTAGTGCCATATGCAATACTTGCTTTATGGAATTGCATTTACCCTCTGTACCATCATCCTTACACCCCTTTATATAATATACTCCATCCAGGCTCATTCGAAGCCACTCTATTTTTCAGTCATCCCAGAGAGGAAATAGGATTTTTAGGCAATGCTGGGAACACATAGATCACCCGGCAGTACAAAGACCGAGACTCCGTCCCAGAGATGTATTAAAGAAACCCATGCACTATACACCTTACTAGTGCCATATGCAATACTTGCTTTATGGAATTGCATTTACCCTCTGTACCATCATCCTTACACCCCTTTACATAATATACTCCACCCAGGCTCATTCGAAGCCACTCTATTTTTCAGTTGCAGTTTCCCATATCAAGGAGGAAACAACAACAAAGAACACTGAAGGAGACAATGGCCAAAACAATACTCACATGCATCCTCAAACTGGTCAAAACCTTCTTGATAACAAAAATATCAACAAAAAGACCTGAGGAGGAACCATGGCCTCAAAGAAAACCTACACTCTCATGGCCTATTCCCTTACTTCCTTTAGCAAAGCTACGGGAGCTACAAATACTACAAACACTGGAATGGGCATGTGGTAGAAACCGAAAATGTCACAAGCAATCATTGACGCCCTCTCCAACGACTCCCTAGACTTCAACGATAAACTAACTGCTATTCTCCAAGAATTCACCAACATAAACATGGACCACATCTGGGTCCAAGATAAGCTGGTAGTGGCAGTACAAAAAATACTCACTCTCACGCATGATCTGGAATCAGCGAACAATACCATAGCTACCTTATCCAGTACATCTTCCAGCAAAAGCACAAAAACAGGTCCCTCTTCTAAAATAGAAATATTCGCTGACCCTGGAAACTTCAAAGGAGAATCAAACAAATTTGAAGAATGGTGGGCTAAAATACAGGGGTGGCTATCAGTAAACAATACCACGATCCTACCTGGATCGCACCAAGCAGTACTAGCCATACTCTCATGATTAAAAGGAACATGTGTAGGACCATTCGCACAAACCTGCCTGAAGAAAGGCGCAAATTACAAATGGCCAGAATTGGTTACAGACCTAGAAGGATTATTCAGGGTTACCAACCAACAAGATTGGGCTAGAGCAGAAATAGAAAAACTCAAGCAAGGCTCAATGAAAATTGAAGACTTTCTAATTAAATGGAAAGCACTCTATCAAATTGCCAACCTAAGCGATTCGCACACAATATGGCTCTTAGAAGCAAATGTCTCACAAGCCATCATCTATCAAATATTCTGGGAAGGAAAAAGAACAGAAGTACTCCTGAATTATGTCCAACCACAAACAAGTTGGAATACAAATAAATTCCAAAAGAAAGATCCAAACATGATGGACATTAGCTGTGCAGAAGTAGAAGATGGATGGTTTGAAGAAGAAAAAATGCGAAATATCATACTAAGAAAGAGTGACAAGTGCTATAACTGCAAAGGCACAGGTCACAGATCCCGAAACTGTCCAAAACCTAAAAACCAATGTCCAAAATGCCACTGGTACAATGGACACAAGGACAAGTGCAAAGACTCACGAAAAGCACACACTACAACCACTAAAGAAAATACAAACTCTAAAAATACGGTTCAACCCGATCCTTTCACACACATCTGAGGGATGTCAGCAGAAGAAGTACAAGCCTTCTATTATGACAAATATGAGTCAGAAAAGAAGCAGGGAAAAGTGAAAGCAAACTGAGCCATCTGGGCACTCAGTCTTGCCAAGCCACTTCTACCCCTGACAAATATGTAAATACTTTTGAATCTAATCTATTTGAGTTGGGTGTGTCCCCCAGGGATAAAACCTTGGAAAGGCAGGGTGGAAACTCTGATTCCATGCTTAATTCACCCATAAACACAAAAACAACTATAGACCCAGAACCACATTTCTCATGCTCTATGAAAATAGCTAAAGAAATAATTATGCCAATACTCATGTCACCACAAGAAACTATTGGATACGTAAAAGCAAATGCACTTCTAGACTCTGGAGCCAATGTAGTATTCATACATAAAGAATTCATAAAGAAACACAAGCTACCCAGAAAGAAGTTAGCTCGGTCCATAAAAGTATACAACGTGGATGGAACACAGAACCAAGGGGGAAAAATATCACACACAATGGACCTAATCATAGATTATAAGGGTCATCATGAGAAAATAGAAGCTGAAATTATGAACCTTGGAAAAAATGATCTTATCTCACAACCCTGATATCAATTGGAACACCGGCAAAATCACACTCTCACACTGCCCACGAGAATGTCATAATAATGACACTGACAACTTTCATGCAAACCTTATTTCTGAAGAAAAACATGCAGCACAATGTTATGTCAAACACCGACAATTATGCAAAACTAAGATGGAAAAAGCACTAAAAGGAGATAAGATAGCCCCCACACATGCAAAATTAGTTCCAAAAGAATACCATGCATACCTTCATGTATTCTTGAAAGAGGAAAGTAAACGAATCCCATTACAAAAACCGTGGGATCACGCCATAGATCTAAAAGACACATTCAAACCTAAAAAGGGAAGACTAATTCCTCTCTCTCCCACTGAACAAGAAGAAGTCACAGCATTTGTGGAAGACCAGTTACATAAAGGCTACATATGCCCTTCCAAATCTGAACAGACTTCTCCAGTTTTCTTCATTCCAAAAAAGGATGGGAAGAAATGGATGGTTCAGGATTATTGATACCTGAATTCCCATACAATTAAAAACAACTACCCATTGCCACTCATTTCACAACTTGTGGACAAACTCTGTGGAGCTAAATTATTTACAAAAATGGATCTCAGATAGGGATACAACAACATCCGAATCAAAGAAGGGAATGAATGGAAAGCAGCTTTTGTTTGTCACATGGGCACCTTCGAACCCATCATTATGTTCTTCAGATTATGCAATTCCCCTGCCACGTTCCAAACTATAATGAATGATCTCTTCAATGATCTCCCTTGTGTAGTAGTCACTAGTATACATAGATGAACTAATGATTTTCACATACACAGACGACGAAAAAGAACATGATAAAATTGTTACAATCACTCTAAACCTTTCTGACCACTTTGCTGACATCCTTGCTGACACCTTGCTGACACCTTGCTGACCACCACCACAATCTAACCATTGGTGCACTCTCAATAATACTATCCTAATCAATCTGTTTTATAGCTATTTTCCCATATTTTTCCATTGCCATTTAGGCTTGTTATAAGCCTAATACTTTGTTTGCATAATTAGTCCCTATTTGACTTTATCCATGTGAACCAGACTATTCTACACTGGCCCAGGCCTGGCTATGGTCCAGACCCATTAACCCTTCACTAGTCTAGACTATACAAACCCTCAAACAACTCTAGACTCATGTATGTCATTCCATTCCACACATGTTTGTCTCATGCCTACCCTACACATGTTCTCCTCATGTTTACCTCCCCCCCATGCCTTGGCCAGACTCCCTATGATGCAGATACATTCCATGGCTATGCAGCCGGGATTCCTAAACCCTCAGCCCATCCAGAACCCTTGTTCCATAGCATAGCATATCTGTAGATTTACCATACACCTGTACAAACAGTAGAATAGTATGTAAGGGGCCCTCCCGGCTCCCAGAAGGACCCAGTCTTGTCCTCTCTGGAGTTTTGCCAAACCTCTAGTGCCCTTGACTCGCTTTCACTGTCCTTCAGCAAATAACTTAAGCCTGTTAAGGTTTGGTTGTTTCAAAAATAGTATTAGAAGTCCTAAAAAGGCTAGCAGAAAATGATCTATTTGTCAAACCCAAGAAATGCTCTTTCAAAGTTAAATCTATAGATTTTCTGGGAATGATCATGATAACTGAAGGTATCACCATGGATCAAGAAAAAGTAAAAGCAATCTTAGATTGGCCAGTACCAAAAATGGTTAAACACATTCACTCATTCCTTGGCTTAGCAAACTTCTATTGCCATTTCATACAAGATTATGCAAAAGTAGCACACTTCTTACATGACCTTACAAAGAAAGACATCTCTTTTGAATGGAGAATGTCATGCCAACAGGCATTTGACACCTTTAAATGCTCCTTTACCGTGACCCCCATCCTCGCTTATCCAGATAACAATTGCAAATACCACTTAGAATCGGATGCTTTGGATTATGCTACAGGCACAGTCTTATCTATTGAGAAAGACAAGAAATGGCACTGTTAAGACCAAGCTGACCTCCAGTGCGAACTCCGATGAATAGGGGCTTCAGAGCTCTGGAGGTCGGGGACAAGGACATCAGGTTCAGCTTATGTGCTGCCCCCTTGCTAGTGTTGTGTCCTAGTATTTCAGAGATGGAGTTCGGAGGAGTTCGGAGGGAGTTCGGAGTAAAGAGTGACAGGATTAGAGAGGAATTATAATATGTCTAAGTTGATAATCAAGCTAAGGTTACAGGGAAGTAACTACGATTTATATACTTGGAGAAAGACACTGGATTAGTAAAGCTATGTAAAAGCTGAGTAAGACTGAGTAAGACAGAGAACAAGTAACCGGAGGGAATCGGATATGTACGAATGCCGGAGCTGTGCTCCTAAGCGAACACAGGTATCAGAGTACTTACAAATCAGAACTAGTACAAAAGGAGAAAACATTGGAGTAACATCGGAGTAGGCGGAGATCATGGAGTTGTGTGAAGAATCTAGAAGTTGATCGGAGATGTTGGAGTAAGTCAGGAGCTGGGAGAAACGGTATATAACAGGCACCCAGTCACCTATAATTCCCACAATATGTCCCCTGAAGAATGGAATTACCTAGTAGCTGACAAAGAAATGCTCTCGGTTATCTGTTCATTGAACTATGGCGCCACTACCTAGAAGGCGCACAATATGAATTTGAAATATGGAATGATCACCAAAATCTCACCTGGTTCATGACGAGACAAGATCTAAATTGTCGCCAAGCTAGATGGGCTCAATACCTTAGCCGCTTCCATTTCACCTGGCATCACAAACCTGGTGTCACCATGGGAAAGGCAGACGCCCTATCTCGCAGAGAAGATCATATGGAAGGAGTCAATGATGATAACAAAGGTGTCTTAGTCATCAATCCTAATTGAATCCGCTCCACCTCCATTACATACAATGGAGATGAATTCTTGGAATGAGTACAACACAAATCCATGAAATTACCTCCACACTCTATGAAACACTTATGCAATCTTGGCTATGAAATCAAGGATGCTTTTCTTAGAAAGGGAATGGCAATATTTGTCCTAACAGATCTACACCTCAAAGCAATTCGGTTACATCATGACACCCCTATTGCAGGACATCCCAGTACCAATAAAACTTATGAATTACTCTCATGGTCATATATCTGGCCACATATGCAAAAAGAAGTAAAAGACTATGTCTCATGTTGTGAAAGATGTGCACACTTCAAAGGTTCCAATCAGAAGCCAGCAGGATTACTTAACCCATTAGAAACCCCTAAAGCACCATGGGAAGATATCTCAGCAGATTTCATCGCAGATCTACCCCTTTCATACAATTATAACACCATTCTCACAGTCATGGATTGCTTCTCCAAAGAAGTTGAATTTATTCCCACTGTAAAAACATGCTCCTCATTAGATCTAGCGAAACAATACCTTGCTCACATATGGAAACATCATGGCTTACCTAAAACCATTATGTGAAACAACCAAACCTTTTACAGGCTTAAGTTATTTAAAAAAGGATAATAGAGAGTGAGTTAAGGGATTTAGAGATTTGGGGAAACTCCAGAGAGGACAAGACTGAGTCCTTCTGGGAGCTGGGAGGGTCCCTTATATACTATTCTACTGTTTGTACAGATATATGGTAAATCTAGAGATATGCTATGCTACAGTACAAGGGTTTACATGTGTATAGGGTGTGTAGATCCAGAATGCATAGCTATAGAATGTATTTACATCATACTAAGTCATTGTGAGTCATAGTAGAGGAGGCATGTTCAACAACCAAACCTTAACAGGCTTAAGTTATTTGCTGAAGGACAGTGAAAGCGAGTCAAGGGCACTAGAGGTTTGGCAAAACTCCAGAGAGGACAAGACTGGGTCCTTCTGGGAGCTAGGAGGGTCACTTATATACTATTCTACTATTTGTACAGGTGTATGGTAAATCTATAGATATGCTATGCTATGGGACAAGGGCTCTGAATGGGCTGAGGGTTTAGGAATCCAGGCTGCATAGCCATGGAATGTATCTGCATCATAGGGAGTCTGGACAAGGCATGGGGGGAAGGTAAACATGAGAGAACATGTGTAGGGTAGGCATAAGGCAAACATGTGTGGAATGGAATAATATACATGAGTCTAGAATGGTTTGAGGGTTTGTATAGTCTAGACTGATCAAGGGTTAATGGGTCTGGACCATAGCCAGGCCTGGGCCAGTGTAGAATAGTCTGGTTTGCATGGATGAAGTCAAATAGGGGCTAATTATGCGAACAAAGTATTAGGCTTATAGCAAGCCTAAATGGCAATGGAAAAATATGGGAAAATAGCTATAAAACAGAGTGATTAGAATAGTATTAGTGAGACAGTACCAATGGTTAGATTATGTGGTGGTCAGCAAGGTGTCAGCAAAATGTCAGCAAGGATGTCAGCAAAGTGGTCAGCAAGGTTTAGAGTGATTGTAACAGCATGAGGAAGACATGTGTAGGGTGGGCATGAAGCAAGCACATGTGAAATGGAATGACATACTACAAGTCTAGTATGGCCTAGATTTGATACAAGGGTTGGTAGGCCTAGAGCTTAAGGGGTCATACAAGTGGTAAATGACAAGGAAACATGAGTTTCTAGAGTATAATTGTGTATTTGAGGGTGCCGAACCTGCCAAACCTTGTGGCTGTGCAAATCATCAGTCACTATATTTGGCTAATTAGAGCTGAACAGCATATGTCCAAGTTGTACCACTTGTCAGCAGCAAGATTCAGAGTAATTACAACAGTTAGCATCAAGAAAGCATGAGTTTCTGAAGTGTAATTGTGTATTTGAGGGTGCCAAACCTGCCGAACCTTGTGGCTGTGCAAATCATCAGTCACCATATTTGGCTAATTAGAGCTGTAGTGCATTTATCCAAGTTGTAACACACAGAGTTTGATATGATTGTAACAGTATATAAATCTCTGTCTTGCATCCTGTAAATCCAGCTTAGATCTACTCAACAATACACCTTGTCCTGTATCCCTTTGAACCCTTGATTGCTTGTTTCAAGCTCCAAGCACCCTTGTTTGGCTTAAAGAGGACCCAATCTTGTTCTTTCTAGAGTTTTCCCAAACCTCTAGATCTCTTGACTCACTTTCTATCATTCTATAACAGATAACTTAAGCCTGTAAAGATTTAATTGTTTCACTAGCAATCTCCATTAACCCCCAGTGTGACAATCACAATCACCATGATTAATGTTCCAAACAACTACCAATATCCCACACATTAGCACTATCATAATAAGACCCCAATTGCTCCATTTTATGGCTATTTAAGCTTGTTACAAGCCTATATTTGACTCTATGTTTGACTCTACATTCAATTCAATAGATCTCTTCCTACACAAATATATTCTTCTTCTCTTATAGCCCTTTAAGTATTATAGATCTATTCTCAATTCTGAATACTTATATAAAGATATATCTAACTCTATATTTGACTCTGCATGCTGATGTAAGCTATATTCAACTCTATATTCAACTTAATGAGTCTCAGTCTATTCTACACATGTATGTCTCATAACTACCCCTCCACTCTAGTATAACTCATGTTAATTCAATATGACTAGTTCTGGACCATCTATGATATAGATACATTCCATGGCTATGTAGTCTAGACATATGCACTTTATACCTATCCTAACCCTTATCCCATAGTATAGCATATCTGTAGATTTACTATATGCCTATACAAACAATTGAATAGTATATAAAAGACTCTCCTAGCTCATAGAAGGACCCAGTCTTATTCTCTCTGGAGTTTTTCCAAACCTCTAGATCCCTTGACTTGGTTTCTACTGTCCTTCTATAATAACTTAAGCCTGTAAAGATTTGGTTGTTTCACCTAGCACCTCCTAGCATCTCCTAGACTAGGACAGATTGGAGCCTCAGCTATAGAGGAGGGCTAGTTTGCTGATTGGCACTCTAGACTCATAGTATGTCATTCTATTCTACACATATTTGTCTCATGCCTACTCTATACATATTCTTTTATGTTAACCTTCTTCTATGTCTTGGCCAGACTCACTATGATACAGATACATTCTATAAATATACAGTCCAGATCCCTAGACTCTAAGACAGCCCATTTAGAACTCTTGTCTCATAATATAGCAATATTTGACTGTTTTACTTATCTACTGAAACAAGCCTAAGACTCGAGCTTGTAAAAGTGTAGAAGGAAGAGGCTAAGTCACTCAAGAGAGGTGAAAAAAAAGTCTCTGGAGGTGGCATCAAGCCTTTATATACTAACTAGGGTTTGTACATGTTTGTACCTATTTCCTACTAGGAAAGTCATACAATAATAAGAAAGAAATTAATGATTGGACAATAAGGAATGGCTGTATGCCATGCATCAAGCATAAGGCATTGATATGAGATAAGGCACAGCCTTGATATCGGAAAGAAAGATAGAAGCATAAATGTGGCAGCCAATTGGAAGATGTTCCAGGTACAGCCTTAGCATGAGGTTTGGCATGTGTAGGTCATGTGACCAGTGAAAGTTTTAGAAAACATAAGGTAAAAGTTTAGAGTGCTCATTGTTATTAGGGGTAGATGTCGAAATCATAACACTATGTTGATCTTGCTCCGAAAGATTTGAATCATAATTAAGACAATAGAGACTAACATTGATGGCTACTGGATCATTCAAGTTTGTCTCAGTAAGGTTTTCATAAGTGTGGAAGAATGAAAAGAATGTTTCATAAGTCATATTTAATTTCCGCAGTATATTTGGGTGAGAATCATGGAAATTTTGCAAAGCTTCTGCACATCCTGTGAGATTCTTAATGGGTTCCGATGTGTGTTCAGATTTGTCATAACCTTTCCAATGTACAAGGTATTCTAGGTGTTTCCCTCTTAATCTGGAGTCAACAATGTGATCAATGACAAATAGTTCTTTGCGGTCCTCAGTTACTTCAACCAGGCCAGGTTTGTATGTTGTCTGGCCTTCTAGGTGCTCCTTGTAGGGTTTTACGTGTGAGATGTTTATGACTGGGTGTATTTTCATGGATTTTGGAAGTCTTAGCTCAACAGCATTGCTTCCTTTCATAGATATTACTGTATAAGGGCCTAGCCATCGCTCTGAGAGCTTCTTTGACTGGCGTGTAAGGCAGAGATTGTTGGTAGGTAACCAGACTTTCTCTCCAGGTGCATAGATAGGGGCTTCAGAGTAGTGTTTATCTGCTTGAACATCCATAGATTCTTTTGCTTTGTTTATGTTTTCTTTTGTTTGTTTGAGAATGTTGGAAAAGTCCAAAATGAATGTGTCTGTGTGAGGTGGTTTAGAAGGAGTAGAAGCAGGTTCTATGCCCATTCGAGGTTGATATGTTTTTGTTATTTCAAATGGTGAGAATTTTGTGGAGGTGTGTTTTTTATGGTTATACAAGAATTGTGCGATAGGAAGCCATTCTGACCAATCATTTTGGTTTTCAGTGCAGAAGGTTCTAAGATATTGTTGTACTTCTTGATTCATTTGCTCTGTTTGTCCGTCTATTTGCAGATGATGAGCTGATGATAATTTAGGAGTTATGGATAAGGCTTTGCATATATTTTTGGTTAGTTCAGAAGCAAACTTGAATTGTGGTCTGTAATCTGACATGATGTTACAATCACACCAAACTCTTTGTGTTACAACTTGGATAAATGCACTACAGCTCTAATTAGCCAAATATGGTGACTGATGATTTGCACAGCCACAAGGTTTGGCAGGTTCGGCACCCTCAAATACACAATTACACTTCAGAAACTCATGCTTTCTTGATGCTAACTGTTGTAATTACTCTGAATCTTGCTGCTAACAAGTGGTACAACTTGGACATATGCTGTTCAGCTCTAATTAGCCAAATATAGTGACTGATGATTTGCACAGCCACAAGGTTTGGCAGGTTCAGTGCCCTCAAATACACAATTATATTCTATAAACTCATGTTTCCTTGTCATTTACCACTTGTATGATCCCTTAAGCTCTAGGCCTACCAACCCTTGTATCAAATCTAGGCCACACTAGACTTGTAGTATGTCATTCCATTTCACATGTGCTTGCTTCATCAAACCTCTAGATCCCTTGACTCGCTCTCTATTGTTCTTTCTTAAATAACTTAAGCCTGTAAAAGATTTGGTTGTTTCATATACTAAGAAAGGGTCAGTCTGATCAAAGGACAGAACAATTACAATAGGACCATAAGGGGAAGGATACACATCATCTGGGTGTGAAGGGAGCAGATCCTAACAGATAGGAAATGACTAAGTACTGCAGATGTGATCAGAGCAGAGAAATTAGTAAGCCGACAATGATAAGGCCTAAATGAGGCTTAAACAACTAAGGCACAAGTCTAAAAAAAGAACTAGAGAGTGCAAGTAACTAAGCAACATAGGTGAAACAAGAAAAGAGAGGGAAAATCATAACATTACCTCTGTACTAGGGTTGATGAACCATCAGAAGACTATTAGTAAAGACCCCTGCATTCCTCAGAGGGACTTCCAGTGATGTTGGAATATCCAAAATTTCAATAGGGTCATTATAGTTGAAAGAGGAAGAGGAATGGCTAGAATTGCAGTGTCTGGCATGACAGGTTTGACCACAAGCAGGGGGAATAGAGTATATGGATTATCTAGAGGAATGGGTACCAGTAGAGAAGGACAAGAAGGAGAAAAAGAATCTAATAGAGGTATGAGAGGACCTATGACACCAAAGGTTGGTAGGGTGTGCAGTGATCTGATTGGCAAAGGGTATGTGGGGAGATTATTGGGGACAATGATGTTAGGTGTGGCCAGGGGCTGAAACAAGACAGAAGGGGCATTGGTAGAGGTCATAATTGACTTATTAATATTCAAGATGATGACAAGAGAAGCAAGCTTGGTCCTATAAGGGGTTATTATGGCTAAGAGGAACTGCTTCAGACATGGAAGTGTGGATATGTTCAGCTATAGTAAGGGCATCAATTTCAGCCTGCTCTAAAGGGGAAGAGGATGCAGATGAGGAGAAAAGTTATTCAGATAGCATGGGGGAGGATTGGACAAGTGTATGAGTGGCGAGCTTGGAGGTATGAAAGGGGTCACCCCTAAAGGTCAGAGTGATATTGCAGGCAGTGATCTCTCAGTCATATCTATCAATGTCTTTAATAAATTCAAGTCCCTGTACCTAGTAGAATATGTTTTGCAGGTGGTGCCTCAAGTGCAACTGGGCACAATTGATCTCCTTGGAGACCTTCATTGGTCTGATAAGGTAGGGGACTAGAAGGCAGAGTCTCTCATTCTGTAAATAAGACAGGTAAAGGCTTTTGAGAAGTGATCAGTCCTTTATGTAGCCAGTGAGTGAGATAGCCATTCTTGGGTTGATAATCATGGGATGAAGTTCATCTAAGTATATGCCATTGGGGTCTTCTCTTTAAAGATCACAAGCATACAGGGGTATGTTGCAAGCTACTATAGCAGGAGGAGAAGGGCTAGTGTAAACAAAAGGACAAGAAAGGGAAGGAGGGGCTGATCCCCATCTGACATTAGTGTTGAGAGAAGAAGATCAAGAAAGTGATCTTAGGCTTAAGGTTGTGGTGATAGAGAAGATGCTAGAAGGGATAGTGTTGGTGGGTGCATGGTGGACTAGGAATGGGGTATGAGAGTTGCAACAATAGAAGGACATGTCAAAAGAGATGTGGCTGATGGTGAATAGTTTGTTTGCATTTTTATGGAAGTCCTTGGGGTGAAGCTGTTTATAAGTATCCAACAGGGTTCTCTTGGCATTTTCCAGATTAGTTTTGGGTTCCCAAGAGTCTTTCTCCACAGTGTATTCTTTCCATTGGGTTAGGAACTTTCTGTTCTGTGGGTTGTGGGAGTGACATAAGATGTGTTCTATTTTGTACTCCTCTTCTCCATTGATAAGGTCAGGTGAGGGTTGGGGGAAGCAGAGACTGTGGGTTTTAGTGGATTGATAAGAAGATAGAAGCAAGGTATGGAAGATCAGGTGGATTTGCCAGGTTTTGGGAAGGCAGAGTTTGTACAACAAGGGAAATAGTACATCAATGATAAGAAAGGGATCTTCTCTTTTGGGAGAGAATTTCAGAGAACTTGAAGTTAAGTCATATTTTAAATTATAGGCTTTTAGCCAGACTTTATCATCTTTTTTGAATAGGGAGAAGGAGTGGAAGGAGGATTTCATGGTTTGACAGGCCAGCTTATGGACAGCTAGGGCTTCTTCCCTTGCTGCACTGGAGAGGGCTTTGAGGTGTGATTCTACTGTAGGAAGTTTGGTGTTGGAGATGATAATAGAAAGAGGGCAGGGTTCATAGCCCATCATGAGAAAAAATGGAGATTGGTTAGTAACTGAGTGAGGATGGTGGCTATGAGTGAATTTGGCCATTGGACCATGTTTTCAGGTTTTCTTAGCAAAAGATGTAGAGGTAGATTTCAACCTTCTGATTGACACATTCAGTTTCACCATCTGTTTGAGGATAGTAGGTGGTGGACAGGGCTAATTTTAGCTGATTAGCCAGGTGAGTTCCTTGACAAATGCTGAGGCAAATTGGGGACCTTGATCTGAGATGATTTTATCATAGAGGCCAAATCTAGTGTAGACTTTGTGGAAAAAGAGGGAGGCAATGTAGTTATGGTTTTTACAGTAGGGCAGAGAATTACCCCCTTTATAAGGCCATGCATGGTCTACTATGACCAATAAAGAGTTGTAACTATGGGATAGTGGGAGGTTGGTGATGAGATCACAGGAGATCTGCTAAAAGGGGTAGAAGCAGAAGGATGGGATCAGGGAAAGAGGGGGAACAGTGGGATGCGTGTTGACTTTTTTCTGTTGGCAAGTAGCACAACCAGATATATAGGAGTGGACAAAGGAAGCCAGGCCAGGCCATCAAAATTCTGAGACAACAAGTGTCAAAAACTGAGAATCTCAAGTCATTCCAGCTTAGGATGCTTCCAGTGTGTTCTAAGACATATGCTATCATGTCATACAAGCTGGAACTTGGAACATTCAGAATCTCAAAAGTATGGAAATTCTGGAACATTGGAACACTTGGAACACTCAGAAAGGCTCAGAAGTAATGTGCATACATTACACTTGTCCCTTTTATATATTTTTTCTTTTGGCTTTGCTTATTTTAAGTTTACAATTCTCAATTTTATTCAAGCATAGCTTCACCCATAGATTAATTATTGAAACTTTTGTCCTTTTCACTCCTTAGTCATTTTCTACCACCTTGGGCAATGGCTGAGATGAGTACTTACTAATTGTACTTCTGTTACTTTACTTATTCATGTACTAGTGGGCATATCCTGCCTTTTACTTAGATTTTAACAATGAGCTGTCTTCAAGGAGCTGGGATGATCAGCTACGAGGGAGTCATGATGGCATGCAATAACTTGAACTCAGAGGGAGCAGCAGAGTTTGAGGTCTGGGGGATTATAGACTCATCCTTGATAAGTGAAGATACCAGCATCATACTACCAGTTAGAGAGTTGGGAGTTGAAGGAGGGGGGAAGGTCCCCTTTCATGGCATTGAGGGTGTTGAGGACAAGGGGATTGCTTTCAAAGGATTTGGCAATTACAGGATCAGTAGATATGATCTATTTTCAGATCGATGTTGATTTAGAGGGTATACTGACCCAGACTCACTTATACTAATTCATCATGTGAGTTTCATACTTCCTGTTAGCGATATCAATTATTCTATATGCTCTTAGCTACATATAGGTCCTATAGTGGGAGACATGGGGATCCATTCCTGATGAGATATAAGCATTTCTAGGTCACTTGTCATTTTTGACTGATTTTGAGTGGTATACTGACCCAGATTCACTTATATCAATTCATCAAGTAACTTTCACGATTTCTATATATGAAATGAAGTGTTCTGCATGCTCATGGCTACATATAATCTCTATAACCGGTAATGGAAAAATAAGGTTTGGGTGAGGAATGAGCATTTCTGTATTGGATATCACTTTTTGACATTGAAATATTGATTTTGAGTGATATATGGGCCAAATAAATTCCAAATAATATAGAAAAATAACCAAATAATCCCCTGAATGGTAGTATAGATAGGGGTGGCTGTGCACCAGTTGCCTAACTTCTCCCAAAATCAGACAACTGCAACTGGACTAGTAAAGACTAGTTGCATGCAATTGACATCAGTCCAATTGCAATCAGTTGTAGTCCAGTCCAGTTGCCAGTTGCATACCAGTCTGCAACTGGACTTCAAAACACTACTTGTCATCAATTGAGTTATTGGGAGTTGAAACAACCAAACCTTAACAGGCTTAAGTTATTTGCTGAAGAACAGTGAAAGCAAGTCAAGGGCACTAGAGGTTTGGCAAAACTTTAGAGAGGACAAGACTAGGTCCTTCTGGGAGCTGGGAGGGTCCCTTATATACTATTCTACCATTTGTACAGGTGTATGATAAATCTATAGATATGCTATGCTATGGAACAAGGGTTCTGGATGGGTTGAGGGTTTAGGAATCCAGGCTGCATAGCCATAGAATGTATCTGCATCATAGGGAGTCTGGCCAAGGCATGGGGGAGGTAAACATGAGGAGAACATGTGTAGGGTGGTATGAGGCAAACATGTGTGGAATGGAATGACATACATGAGTCTAGAGTTGTTTGAGGGTTTGTATAGTCTAGAATGGTCCAGGGTTAATGGGTCTGGACCATAGCCAGGCCTGGGCCAGTGTAGAATAGTCTGGTTCACATGGATGAAGTCAAATAGGGGCTAATTATGCAAACAAAGTATTAGACTTATAGCAAGCCTAAATGGCAATGGAAAAATATGGGAAAATAGCTATAAAATAGAGTAATTAGGATAGTATTAGTGAGAGAGCACCAATGGTTAGAGTATGGTGGTGGTCAGCAAGGTGTCAGCAAGGTGTCAGCAAGGATGTCAGCAAAGCAGTTAGCAAGGTTTAGAGTGATTATAATAGGAGTGATGAAAATAGGTGAGGTTCTTGTGGTTGGAGAAGACTGTGACTGGGTGGGCAGAGCCATGAAGGGAACTTTGTCTCCATGCCTTCAGAGAATAGATGACTGCAAGAAGTTCTCAGTTATAGATGTTATAGTTCCATTTGGCTGAGGAGAAGGACTGAGAGAAATAGAAACATGATTTTCAGTTACTGTTCAGGTCTGCTTGGAGGAGTATCCCTCTGGAGGCAACAAGGAAGACATCAGTGGCAATGGTGAAAAGTTTGAAGAGGTTAGGGAGAGTGAGAATCTGGTCAGAGGTGAATTTCTTTTTTAGGGTTTTAAAGGCAGTTTGTTGTGGGACATTCTAATGCCAAGAGAGATTCTTTCTAAGAAGATTAAGGAGAGGTCATGTAATGTTAGTATAGTTGGGAATGAATCATTAGTAGAAATTAATGAATTCCAGAAAAGATGGACATCTGTTATGATTTATTCTTTTTCTTGTTCTATATTGCTTCACTTTCCCTCGCTCCATAGCATTTCCTTTGAACTCGTGTCTTAGCTGTCTAAGCTTCGCTAGAACCTTATCATTAATGGCTTACTAATTTCACTGCTTTGATTATATCCATAGTACTTTAGTCATTTACTCTTCGACAGGATCCACTTCCATCACATATGGGTGACGTGTCTCCTCCCTCTTTGATCCTATTGTGACACTTCTGCTCTTCGCTTGGACCCCTTTTTAGTACTATATAAGCATATGCCTCTTGACATGTAACTTTAGCTTAGATCTACTCAATAATAAACCTTGTCTTGTATCCTCTCGATCCCTCTTTGATTGCTTGTCCCAAGCTCCAAGCACCTTCGACCTCCAAACCTCTGATCCTCCAGACAGACTTGAAGGTTCCTTGATTCTCTTTACAACTAGCGGACTCACAGTGGTTGTTTGAGGTATCGCAGCTGCGCAGTGACCCTCATTGTACAAGTCATTGCTTAGTTTTACCTGGAGTAAGCATAACAAAAGATCTAAGCTCTTGAAATGGGCCTATTCTCAATATAGTCACCCACCATTCCCCCTAGAAATCAACCACCCTTGAACCCAAGCCTGTGGTCTGCTTGACCTAATAGGAATACCCTCAAAACATCGTCAGAAGACAAATCCCCAGAAGCTACCCCTCGCTTCGAAGAACCCCCCTCTGACTTGGAACTTCCGTTTCACAATGTTGACTCTGAATCCAAAGATCTCAACTTATCTCATGACTTTTCAGCAGTTGTTACCCTCTCTTGAGCACCCACCCCACCATCCCCAAGAACCTCCCAGCAAACCAAAATCATCTTCACTCCCAAACCCGCAATGTCTACCACACCAAAACCCACCAAACTCCATCTCGGAAAGCCCACCTTCTACGATGGATTTTATGACAAAGCCCTGCCATGGTACAATGTAGTTGCAACATACCTCCTTGTGAACAAAGCTGTCTATGTAGACGACAATCAACAGATTGCCTTTTCCCTTTAACGAGAGTGCCCGTTCTCATTTATAACCAGCCTATAAGGTCTGGGTGCAGAGGTCTCTTTGAATAGAAAGTTGTACTGTGGGAAACTCACAGTAACTATGGAGCTGGGTGACTTGAGATAAGACTTGAGCAGTAGAGGGACTGCAGAGAACTCAAAGAACGAGATAGTAATTCAAGTTAAGGAGAGCTCCCTTCTATTGCTCTCCTTATCATGATATACATACAGGATTGTTTGTATATGTATATGCACTGGTCCATGCACATTGAAACCTCTTTCTAAATAAAAAAAGGAAAGATACGATAGAAACATATCATGAGTCATGGCAAATGACTAATTGTCCATAGGACGGATCTATGACTAAACGTGATAGTGTAAGTATAAAGATAAGATCTTTCATCTAATCAGTAATCTGAAGATGAAGTCTGAAGTAGAAATATCACTGATTTCAACACTCTTCCTCACTAGAAACGTTGGTCATGGTAAAGGAGATAATGTAAGACTTTTACATCCTTGCTTGAAAGCTATCTTTCCAAGATTCTTGGTAAAGATATCTGAGAACTGAAGATTGGTGGGAACATAATAAAGAATGACTTCACCAAACTTGACAGCTTCTCAAATGTAATGTTCTAGAATATGGACATGTTTTGTACATCCTTCCTAAGCAGGATTAGAAGCCAAGAATATAGTGCCTTGATTATTGACATAAAGTGGAATGGGGGATAAAGAGATTTTAATCTCCTTGAATGAGTCGCAAATCCATTAGATTTGCTTGCAACATTCAGTCATTCCACAATATTCTGCTTCTGTAGACGAAAGTCGAACTCTCTTCTGTCTCTTGGAGAGCCAGGATACAATTCCATTTGCCAGATAAATGGAATAACCAGTGGTAGACCATGAGGTCTATATCTCCTGTCCAATTGGTATCAGAGTAAGTGATAAGACCATTCTAAATAGAAGGTCCTTCTGTATCATAGGTGATACAGAGGTTCATGGTTGAAGCAAGGTAGTGAACGATGTATATCGCTTTTTGCAAATGTTCCTCAGAGGGATTTGCAGAGAACTGTGACATCTTGATAACTGTATAAGCAAGGTCTGGTCGTGTATCAAGCATGATATATAACAGTGATCCAATGACCAATTGATATCTGCTCCAAACAGTAGGATTTTCTTTGGATTCGTTTGGTCTCAGATTATATCCATAGAGCAGAGGGGTAGAGCATGGTTTGGAACTCTGTTGACCAAAACACTCAATGACCTTCTGTGCATAGGTGCACTGGTCAAGTCTCAGAGTATGCTTGTTGCAATCTCTGGTAATCCTCATTCCTAGATACTCTTGGGCTGGGCCAAGGTCCCTGGATTCTCAACAATCCATGAACTGTTTTTTGTGAGTCATAATGAGTGACCTATCACTGCCCATACAAAGAGCATCATCAATATAAAAGACAAGAACAATGATATGCTTGCCAATAAATTTATAGTAAATGCCTGGATCAGCGTAACATCTCCTGAATCCAAATTTGATCAGGGAAGCATGTAGTGTCTTATTCCATTGAAGCGCTGCTTGCTTAAGACCATAGATGGCCTTTTGCAATCTACAAACCTTAGTTTCCTGACCTTTGCAAATGAAACCCTCAGGTTGAACCATATAGAGATCTTCATCAAGTTCACCAAATAGGAAAGCAGTCTTGACATCAAGTGCTTCTATTTCCCAATCTTCTAAAGTGACTAAGGCTAGAAGAAGGTGAATGGTTTCAAACCTGGTTACTGGTGAAAAGGTTTCTTCATAGTCAATACTGAAGATCTATGTGAACCCTTTGACCACAAAGCGACTTGGAGCTTTCTTTTTGCCATTGCTTTTAACTGCATAGACCCATCTCCCTTTGATGGTCTCTTGATTTTTAGACAAATTAACCAAATCCTATACCTTTCGGTCCATAAGGGATTTATATTCTTCTATTGGTAGGTCTCGGTTCATCAACCGGAATCTGCTCTTCTCAAATAGTAGGAATAACTCCTCTAGCAAGGTCTTGCTCAATTTCAAGTAGAGTGCGATTACCATAAGCATTATTAGGTAAAATGTGTGGTGCATGTGCACAAGTAGTGCATCTCTCCTGAAGAGGTTCATTCCTAAAGTCTGCCTATTTTTCTCTTATATACTATTCTACTATTTGTACAGGTGTATGGTAAATCTACAGATATGCTATGCTATGGAGGGTTCTGGATAGGCTGAGGGTTTAGAAATCCAGGCTGCATAGCCATGGAATGTATCTGCATCATAGGGAGTCTGGACAAGGCATGGGAGGAGGTAAACATGAGGAGAACATGTGTAGGGTAGGCATGAGGCAAACATGTGTGGAATGGAATGACATACATGAGTCTAGAGTTGTTTGAGGGTTTGTATAGTCTAGACTAGTGAAGGGTTAATGGGTCTGGACCATAGCCAGGCCTGGGCCAGTGTAGAATAGTCTGGTTTGCATGGATAAGTCACATAGGGGCCAATTATGCAAACAAATTATTAGGCTTATAGCAAGCCTAAATGGCAATGGAAAAATATGGGAAAATAGCTATAAAATAGAGTGATTAGAATAGTATTATTGAGAGAGCACCAATGGTTAGATTATGGTGGTGGTCAGCAAGGTGTCAGCAAGATGTCAGCAAGGATATCAGCAAAGTGGTCAGCATGGTTTAGAGTGATTGTAACAGAGGTCCTCAATAGGTGATGAAAGCAGCTTTTTACTGGTCTCCATCTTTGATGCAAATGTTGTTGTACCTCCAGGCCCATTGGACATCCATTTTGGTGAAGAGTTTAGCATCTTTGAGTTTGTCAAATTGGAGATAAGGGGTAGGAGGTAGGCATTATGAATGGTATGTTGATTCAGATGTTGGTAGTCTCCACAGGGGTGAAGACCTCTGTCTTTCTTTCCTACAATGAAGAAGGGGAGGCTTGTGGAGAGTTGGATGAGCAGATTTTTCCTGATGTCAGGTATTCATCTAGAAAGTCATTAGTGGCTTTCTTTTCTTCAGGGGAAAGGGGGTATATCTTCCCTATTTTTGCTTCAAAGGAGGGCTTTGGGTTGATAGGGTGATCATAAGTTCTTGGGAGTGGTAGGGTGGTTTTGGAGTTTTCAAAGATGAAGGCAAATTCAGAATATTCTGAGGGCAGTGTTTTCTTTTCTTCCTTCACTTCTGCTAGGGCAGTGAGTTCAGTGGAAGTAGTGACCTTTCAAAGGTATTTGAGGGTGGCCCAAAGATAATGAGCTCTGCATTTCTGAACCCTTTGAATACATGCTTAGTAGTAGTATTGCTTGACAAAGCAGTTGCCCATCTAGTCATCCAGGTAATTGAAGATGTGTTTGTGAAAGACCTCTGGATCTACAGGGATGTGGCATAGGGTAGGGACAGGGGGAGGGGTTGCTTCTTTTACTGTATAATGGATTTCTTCTGTAGTGCAGGTGCCAGTGAGGCTTAGTAGGGGTTTTATTTCAATGGTTTCATTTGACCCAATCAATAATTAGATTGGTGGCTTTTAGCCAAGGGAGTCCTAAGATGATATTCTCAATTCCAGAGTATATTAGATAGAACTTTATTTATTGGGTTATTGATCCAACATGGAGGTGCAGAGTGGTTGTGAAACAAATGACCTTATTTTGGTTCTCAGTTTGATCAACATTTCATAGGATTATCAAGGCAGTTAAGGAGAAAATGGTCCTTTGGGGGATAATAACATAGATAGGGCATGTAGAAGAGAGATGTCCCTTCTATCTGCATTAGAAGTATTACCCTTTGAAGATACATTATTTTCTCTCTTCTGGAGTAAGTTTCTTAGGAGGAAAAGTGGAGATGGCATCAACATCTATACAATGTCTCATTTCTTAGGTTTGTCCTAGTGATAGACAACATGGGTTGAAGATTTCTTGTTTTAATGAGCTATCTTGTTGGCTCAGTCCCATTGAGTTTTAAAATGGACTGCTTGAATGTACCATTTGTCGATGGTAATAGGGATGGTGTCCATTCCTTAGATGTGGTACATTAAAGAAGGGGGGATTCCAGCAGTGAAGAAGTTGATAATATAATAGAAAGAGTAAAAGCAGGAGCACTTACAATGTCAACTAGTTTAATATAAGTCCTGTTATGATCTTTCTACTGTTACAATTTTGACTTTTATCTCTAACTTTGACGATCACTCCAACCTTTTACCTTATGTTTTCTAACTTGATCTTTACCCCTTTTGATCACATGACCAACACATGTTATACCATGAGGCAAGGCTATACCCAGAATCTAATCTGATTGGCTGCCATATCTATGCTTCTATCTTTCATTTCCAATACCAAGGCTATGTCTTATCTCTTATCTATGACTCACTTTGATTCCTTATCTATGATAACGCCTCATGATTAACTCATGTCACATCGCCATTTCTTATCCACCAATCATTGATTTTTCCCTTACCATCGTATGACTTCCCTAGTAGGAAATAGGTACAAACATGTACAAACCCTAGTTAGTATATAAAGGCTCGATGCCACCTCCAGAGACTTCAGTAAAGTTCTCTTGGAGTTTTTGCTTCTCTTGTGTGACTTAGCCTCTTCCTTCTACACTCTTACAAGCTCAAGTCTTAGGCTTGTTTCACTAGAACTTTACTACCCCTACTACCATTCTTAACAAGCCAGCCACCTTGTCAGCCTAGACCTCTAGTAGCAACCTCACTTCAGCACAAGTAGGTCTTTTTTACCAAGTTACTGATTGACTCTCAGGACTATGAAGCAAATGTTGATATCAACGTACCTTGAGTGCAATCTACCCCTAGAACTCCATCTCCATCTCGCAGCCTCTGGAATCTAGCCCCCAGAAGGTTTATACGCCAGATGCTTACTGCAGCACAAAGAGAGCTTAAGGAAGAGTTAAGAGGGATATTTGTGGGTCTTGGGCAGGTTCAAGACTTAAACATAGAGCCAGTGGTATTAGCTTGGGCTGCATCGACTTCAAACGTCAATAGAGCTTTTTTTAGTTGGGCTTCTGACGACAAACTACTCAAGGAGATAGTTCAACTCATAGATCAGCCTAGACCAGAGTCAGGGTTGGAGGGAAGCAGCACCCCCACACCTGCACCAGAAGTCAAAAGGGAACCAACTCCCATAGTAGTACCTCTCTATGTAAAAGAGGAGGTAAAAGAGGAAGCAGCAGACTTCCCAGTGATACAGCCCACATTACCAAAAAGGGAATCTTCAGATCCCAACTTCTCGCCCCCTCCACAGGTAGCACCCAGGAGAGGAAATAGGATATTCAGGCAGCAGTAGAACCACATAGATCACCCCACAGTACAGAGACCGAAACTCTGTTTCAAAGACACATTAAAGAAACCTGTGTGCTATGCACCCTACTAGTACCTTATGCAATACATGCTTTATAGAATCACATTTACCCTCTGTACCATCATCCTTACACCCCTTTACATAATCTATTCTGCCTAGGCTCATTCAAAGCCAGTCTATTTTTCAGTCACAGTTTTCCATATCAAGGAGGAAGTAACAACAAAGAACTTGGAAGGAGATAACGGCCAAAACAATACTCACACATATCCTGAGACCGGTCAAAACCTTCTTAACAATAAAAACATCAATAAGATGAACCAAGGAGGAAGCACCATCACAAAAAAGAGTTATACCCTCACAGCCTATTCTCTTACTTCCTTTAGCAAAGCTATGGGAGCTATGAATACTACAAATGCCAGTATGAGCATGTGGTAAACAAAACAACATGGGCTGGAAGGATAAAATAAAAGCTATCCTTATTAAGTTCCAACAACAAGAGGCTTGCAAGGGACAATTAGAGAGAGTAATCAACAAGTCCCTCAATGAGATCTCAGATCTACAAAACGAACTCGCAAATGCAAACTCTCTTATTGCCACTCTAACAGTATCAACTTCTTCCTCTTCTTCAAAAAATAATAAAACAACTATGTCAACGAAAGTAGAGATATTTGCCAACCCTGGAGAATTCCATGGAGAAGCACAAAAATTCAAAGAATGGTGGGCAAAAATGCAAGAATGGTTAATGTGCAATGCCACTACCATTTCCCCCACCTCACATCAAGTAGTACTAGCTGTACTCTCATGATTGAAAGAAACATGAGCAGGACCCTTTGCATAAACAAGGTTAAAGAAAGGAGCAGGATATTCCTGGGCAACCCTAGTAGCCAAAATAGAAGGGCTATTCCAGGTAACCAACAAGACTGGGCCAGAATGGAAATAGAGAAGCTCAGACAAGGATCAATGAGAATTGATGACTTTCTAATCAAATGGGAAGCCCTCTATCAACAAGCAAACCTTAGCGATTCTCACACAATAAGACTCCTCGAGGCAAATATCTCATGAGGAATAATCTATCAAATATTCAGGGATGGGAAACAAGAAACAGATCCCACACAATATGTCATTAACATCAGCAATGCAGGAAATGCAATGGATGCCCTGAATTATGTCAGACCAAGGGAAACCTTTAGATTCTAAAAGAAGAAAGATCCAAACACAATGGACATAAGCTATGCAGAGATTGAAGATGGGTGGTTCGGAGAAGAAGAAATCTGAAACCTCATGAGAAAGAATGACAAGTGCTATAATTGTAATGGCACAGGACACAGATCTTGGGATTGCTTGAAACCAAAGAACCAATGCCCAAAGTGCCACTGGTACAATAGATACAAGAAAGGTTGTGACGACACACGAAAAGCCCACTCCACAACCACCAAAGAAACTAAAAAGGAAAACCCTAAAAATATAGTTCAACCTGATCCTTTTGCACATATCAGAGAAATGTCAGCAGAGGAAGTCCAAGCCTTCTATTACAATAAGTATGAGTCAGAAAAGAAACAGGGAAAAGCGAAAGCGAACTGAGCCATCTAGGCACTCAGTCTCACCAAGCCACTTCTATTTTGGACAATTATGTAAACTCTTTCAAATCTAATCTATTTGAGTTGGGTGTGTCCCCTGGGGGTAAAACCTTGGAAAGGCACAGTGGAAACTCTAATTCTGTGCTTAATTCATCCATAAATCCAAAAACAACTTTAGATCCAGAACCATATTTCTCACACTCTATGAACTTAGCTAAAGAAATAATTATGCCAATACTCATATCGCCACAAGAAACTATTGGATATGTAAAAGCAAACACACCTCTAGATTCTGGAGCCAATGTAGTATTCATACATAAAGAATTCGTAAAAAAACACAAGCTACCCAGAAAGAAGTTAGCTCAGTCCATAAAAGTATACAACATGGATGGAACACAAAACCAAGCAGGCGAAATATCACACGCAATGGACCTAATCATAGATTACAAGGGCCACCATGAGAAAATAGAAGCAGAAATAATGAATCTAGAAAAGAATGACCTCATTCTTGGATTCATATAGCTGAAAACTCACAACCCTGATATCAATTGGGAAACTGGCAAAATAACCCTTTCACACTGCCCACATGAATGTCATAATACCGACACAGACAACTTCCATCCAAATCTTATCACAGAAGAACGGCATGCAGTGCAGTGCTACATCGAACATCAACAATTATGCAAAGCTAAAATGGAAAAAGCACTAAAAGAAGAAAAGAAAACTCCTACACCTGTGGAACTTGTTCCAAAGGAATACCATGCCTACCTTTATGTATTCTCAAAAGAAGAAAGCAAAAGAATCCCGCTTAGAAAACCATGGAATCACGCATAGACCTAAAAGACACATTTAAATCAAAAAAGGGAAGATTAATTCCCCTTCTCCCATAGAACAAGAAGAAGTCACAGCATTCATGAAAGATCAATTATGCAAAGGCTACATATGCCCTTCCAAATCAGAACAGACTTCTCCTGTCTTCTTTGTACTAAAAAATGATAGGAAGAAACAGATGGTTCAGGACTATCAATATCTGAACTCCCATACAGTTAAAAACAACTATCTACTACTGCTCATTTCCTAACTCATGGATAAACTCTGTGGAGCTGAACTATTTACAAAAATGGATCTTAGATGGGGATACAACAACGTCTGAATCAAAGAAGGAGATGAATGGAAGGCCACTTTTATTTGTCACATGGGCACCTTTGAACCCATTGTTATGTTCTTCAGACTGTGCAACTAACTCCCCCATCACATTCCAAACTATGATGAATGATCTCTTCAACAATCTCCCTTGTGTTGTAGTATATATAGATAACCTTATGATTTTTACCTATACAGAGGATGAAAAAGAACACAATAAAATAGTACTAGAAGTCTTAAAAAGGCTAGCAGAAAACGATCTATTTGTCAAACCCAAGAAATGCTTCTTCAAAGTAAAATCAATAGATTTCCTGGGAATGATTGTGACAACTGAAGGTATCACAATGGATCAAGAAAAAGTAAAAGCAATCCTAGATTGGCCGATATCTAAAACAGTCAAACACATTTGTTCATTCCTTGGCTTAGCAAACTTTTACTATCGCTTCATACAAGATTATACAAAAGTCGCACACTCATTACATGATCTCACAAAGAAAGACATTCCCTTTGAATGGACATCATCTTGCCAACAGGCGTTCAATATGCTTAAACACTCCTTCACCACAGCCCCTATACTTGCCTATTCAGATAACAATTGCAAATACTGCCTAGAATCAAATGCATCAGATTATGCTATAGGAGCTGTTCTATTTATAGAAAAAGAAGGGAAATGGCACTCTATTGCCTATAATTTCCACAATATGTCACCAGAGGAACAAAACTACCCAGTTGCTGACAAAAAAATGCTCTTGGTTATCTCCTCACTCAAATTATGGCATCATTACTTAGAAGGCACACAATATGAATTTGAAATATGGAATGATCATCAGAATCTCACTTGGTTCATGATGAGACAAGACTTGAATTATCGCCAAGCTAGATGGGCCCAATATCTTAGCCAATTCCACTTCACATGGCATTACAAGCCCAGACACCTCCATGGAAAAAGCTGATGCCCTATCCAGATGAGAGAATCACATGGATGGAATTGACAATGATAACAAAGGTGTCTTAGTCATTCACCCAGATCACATCATCTACCTCCATTACATATGACGGAGATGAATTCCTGGAACATGTACAACACGAATCCATGAAGCTACCTCCACACTCCATGAAACACCTATGCAATCTTGGCTATGAAATCAAGGATGCTTTCCTTAGGAAGAGGATAGCAATATTTCTTTCCATAGATTTATGCCTTGAAGCAATTTGATTACATCACAATACCCCTATCACAGGACATCCCAGCACCCATAAAACCTATGAACTACTTTCTTCAATGGTCATATATTTGGCCACATATGCAAAAAGAATTAAAAGACTATGTATCACAATGTGAAAGATGTGCATGCTTTAAGGGATCCAATCAGAAACCAGCAGGACTATTTAATCCATTGGAAACCTCCAATGCACCATGGGGAGATCTTAGCAGATTTCATCACAGATCTACCCCTTTCACACAATTATAATTCTATTTTCACAGTTGTGGATCACTTCTCAAAGAAGTTGAATTTATTCCCACTGTAAAAACATGTTCTTCACTTGATTTAGCCAAACTTTACCTTGCTCACATATGAAACATCACAGCTTACCAAAAACAATTGTATCAGATTGCAGACCACAGTTCACCTCATTAACCAAAAACATATGCAAAGCCCTATCCATCACCCCTAAATTATCATTAGCTCACCATCCGCAAACAGACAGACAAACAGAGCATATGAATCGAGAAGTGCAACAATATCTCAGAACCTTCTGTGCCGAAAACCAGAATGATTGGTTAGAATGGCTTCTCATCGCACAATTCTCATATAACCATAAAAGACACACTTCTACAAAGTTCTCATCATTTGAAATAACAAAAACATACCAACCTAGAATGGGCATAGAACCTGCTTCCACTCCTTCTAAATCACCACATGCAGACACATTCATTTCAGACTTCTCTGATATTTTTAAACAAACAAAAGAAAACATAAACAAGGCAAAAGAATCTATGCGTGTTCAAGCAGATAAACACCATTCTAAAGCCCCTATCTATGCACCAGGAGATAAAGTTTGGTTATCCACCAACAATCTCTGCCTCATTCGCCAGTCAAAGAAGCTCTCAGAGCGATGGCTAGGTCCCTATGTCATACTCTCTATGAAAGGAAGTAATACTGTAGAGCTTAAGCTTCCAAAATCCATGAAAATACACCCAGTTGTGAACATCTCATGTGTAAAACCCTACAAGGAGTGCCTAGAAGGCCAGACAATGTACAAACCTGGCCTGGTTGAAGTAACTGAGGACCATGAAGAATTATTTGTCGTTGATTATATTGTTGACTCCCGATTACATGGGAAACGCCTCGAGTATCTCGTTCATTGGGAAGGATATAACGATTCCAAATGCACATGGGAACCAGTTAAGAATCTCACAGGATGCACAGAAGCTTTGCAAGATTTCCATGTCACATATAACTCTAATATATAATCTAACACTATGTAATACTAATCTATTCAATAGTAGTATCTAACATATAATATCTGACACTAATTATTATACTAACTTTAAATATAACCCATCTAACATTTATTATCTAACATCTAATACCATCCATCTAGAACTAATACTATCTAATCCCTATTATCTAACACTAGTAATCTAAATATCTAATAATATCTAATCTAACCAACCTCTAACATCTAATAATCTAACACTAATATCTAATCTATTTAAATCCTAACATCTAATACTACTATCTAATTTAATTTATCTAACCTCTATTATCTAACACTATATCTAGTAACATCTAACACTAATATCTAATAACTTCAATATCTAATACCTACTATCTATCTACTAACAATACCTAATCCAATCTAATCTAACACTATATCTAATATAATCTTATATAAGATACTAATCATCTATTATCTAACCTAAGTATCTAACAATATCTAATACTAATATCTAATCTATCCAACCTCTACTATCTAACCCTATCTAATCCCTATTATCTAACACTAGTATCTAACAATATCTAATACTAATATCTAAACTGTCTGACCCCTATTATCTAACACTAGTATCTAATAATATCTAACACTAATATCTGATATAACTTTAATGTCGAATTTACTATGTACTAACAACACCTAATATCTAACCTAATCTAACACTAATACCTGATACAATCCAATATATAATCATCTCTAACTATATTGATATTGTGATTTAATTAAACTAATTAGTATCTAACACTATCTAACACTAATATCTAATCTATCCAACCTTTACCATCTAATACTAGTATCTAATAATATCTAACCCTAATATCTAACCTATCTAACCTCTACCATCTAACACTAGTATCTAAGAATATCTGATACTAATATCTAACCTATCTAACACCTATCATCTAACACCAGTATCTAATAATATCTAACCCTATCTAACCTTTACCATCTAACACTAGTATCTAATAATATCTAACCTATCTAACCTTTACCATCTAACACTAGTATCTAATAATATCTAACCTATCTAACATCTAACATCCAACACTAATATCTAATAATATCTGATACTAATATCTAACCTATTTAACATCTAACATCCAACACTAATATCTAACCTATCTAACACCAATATCTAACCTATCTAACACCTATCATCTAACACTAGTATCTAATAATATCTAACCTATCTAACCTTTACCATCTAACACTAGTATCTAATAATATCTAACCTATCTAACATCTAACATCCAACACTAAAATCTAATAATATCTGATACTAATATCTAACCTATCTAACACCTATTATCTAACACTGGTATTTAATAATATCTAACCTATCTAACCTCTACCATTTAACACCAGTATCTAATAATATCTGATACTAATATCTAACCTATTTAACACCTATCATCTAACACTAGTATCTAATGATATCTAATCTATCTAACCTCTACTATCTAACATTAGTATCGAATAATATCTAATAATAATATCCAATCTATCTAACCTCCACCATCTAATACTAGTATCTAATAATATCTAATAATAATATCTAACCTATCTAACCTCTATCATCTAATACTAGTAGCTAATAATATCTGATACTAATACCTAACCTATCTAACCTCTATCATCTAATACTAGTAGCTAACAATATCTGATACTAATATCTAACCCATCTAACCTCTATCCCTATCTAACCCCTGCTATCTAACACTAGTATCTAACAATATCTAATATAAATATCTAACTTATCTAATCTCTATTATCTAATACTAATATCTAACCTATCTAACCCCTATTATCTGACACTAGTATCTAATGATATCTAACACTGATATCTGATATAATCTAATATATAATTATCTCCAACTATATTGATATGGATCATTTAATCAAACCTAAGTCTAACACTAATATAATATAAACTATCACATCTCAACTGAAACTAACAATCTATTGTCTAACATATGGTTTTGTCTAACATATGGTTTTTATGGAACATCTGGTGACCCTCCTTTTCGCACACAAGTAGAGTATTATTAATATATGTCTGACTCACTGGTCTGACCGATCTGACCATCTAGGGGGCCCAAATCCACAACTCATATAGATAGATCTTCTGTAGTGAACAATCGATTGAAGTTGACAAAGAGATGATCTCGATAGAGCTCTTTGACTTCTGGTTTGTCAGGAAAACATATGCTGGCTGCGATCTCTGCAAAAGGTCTGGCCAAAGCTA